>JACEGR010002289.1:0-133763 GCA_014170235.1 Listronotus bonariensis | reverse complement strand
TGTACCTGGATCCTTTTTTTTGGGTGTCGCCTAAACATGTTTTAATTTTTATCGCTGTTGCCTCCCCGAAAATAATATTCTGCATACGGTCCTTGTGTCCTATACCTAAAGTCAATAGTTATTATCGAGAAAGTTACCATACCATACATATATACGTTGAAACAAATTTATTTAATTTCTGCATGTTTTGTTTCTTGGACACCAAAAATCTAGTACTTAGGCTTTATAAAAGCCTTCGTGAGCTGCCATGAAGACAATAGACAATATCCGGCACCCACGGTATCTAGTATCTCTTTAGGCATTCTCTACCTGCTAGTGTTCAACACACTGAAAGTCAGTTCGAACGTATCGAGCTGGACAACATTTATCAGATTAGCCATTTAAAAGGTATATTTGTCAGTAATGCAATAACATTACAAGCACTATTAGTCTCCCATGCCGGTATTCGTGTTAGAATGTCTCTTTCCCACGCATTGCCTATTTGTATAATTGACTGGCTGATTCTGTATAGTTGTGTGTAATATTACCACTAACCACAACCGTTATTAATCATTATATTATTATCCTATATTTTAGAACACCAACATACTATCTAGCTATGTATCTAAAGTGCTGCAAATAAATACAAACATTATTGTAGAACAAGTAAAATTACAACCCTTAGTCACTGCAAAAATCACGTATAATTTATTCCGCTTAAAAAAAACAACAGAACAAAAAATTCGTCAAGCGATGTTGTAGCATTCATAAACAAAAATAATTTTTTCACCCTTTTGAATGCTTTTGATGTAAAAATGAAAAAAGCTCATTGTGCCTGCAAAGCATTCGGAACTTTTGAATGGAACGAAAGCTGGGGAGAGAAAGTTATTGTATCAGAGTTGATTAGTGATAGGACACGATTTAGCGAAGTGGCGATGAAATGCTGACCTGAAAACTTCAATTCAACGAGCGTTCGAAAACAATGGTTTTGACACCCTATTCTGTAAATTGTCTTGATTGTCTTAGCGGTGACTATTAGAAACTACTTAAATGGGGATTGATATGATTAAGTATAGTGTCTTTGCCGTTTAGACACTTTTTTCATATATTTTTTTCACATGCATATTTAACACTTTTGAATGTATTTAAGAATAATGTAAAATAGCCATCTTGTGTTTTTTTCGTAGAATTTAAGAGTACCTACCTAGGAGAATACCGGCTGTCAACGCTTTATTAGACAAGCAATAATTTCTAGTGTCCTAGTGTATAAGATTCGACGGAAGGTATGGGTAAAAGGTATAAGTAGAGGAGAGTTTACGCATATTTTGAACTTCTAGTCATGGCACTTATTTTAAATAAGGTCACAAATTTGAGATGTAGATAGATTGGATTTTGTTTCTTTTCTTCAAATCTTTACGAAAATTGCAAGATTTTTGGTAATAATGCCAAAATTTGTATTTTTGTAGAAATGTTCGCAAAATTATTTAAAATGCCGCATAGATCGATGACGTACCTAGTTGAAATGTTCCTACGTCACAAAAAATACCTATCCTCTTTCCATCTATTTTTTGTTTGTTGGCATATTTATTTAATGTGACGGGTTTCACACAAGGACGGACAACATTGTAAAGGTTTATAAAGTCACAAATTTTGGAATACATTTTAATCACCTTTAAAAATTATTAACAAAAAACTATAAACACTTTTGTTAAAATTTTAATTTTCCCAGATTGGTGACGTATTTAGCTAGTAATGAAAATAGTTTCTTTTACCATTGTAAAATTTTGGAGCCTATTTAAAGTCAGAATGTGACATTTAAAAAAGTGTTAAGGCCTACTTGATTTTTTAAAAGCCATTTTTAATATTACATCTAGGTGGCCATGATTGGGCGCAACTTAATCGAAAGACCCCAGGTGATGTTGGATAAATATAATCGTATAATTATAGTAATAAGTATAAAAGATTCTTCGGAATAAAACAATTTGGCAAATTGACATTTCTGTCGAACTGTTATTTTTAAATGGCAACCTCTTTTAGCCAAGCACTTCTCGAAGTCTCGCGGCACACAATCAATGAGAATTATTACTGAAATGTTGGAGCTTAATTCACTTAGTCTATGCTTCATATATAAGTCACGTCAGACTTTGCTTAAGCAAACAATTAAAAAAGAAAACAGGCAATAAAAATTTGAACTTTAAGGGGTTGTAACTTGAAAACCAATGACAATATGAAAAAAATGGAGTTGGACCATTATTTTATCTTGTTGAATTATAAGTCTTAAAATGTTTTACTGAAATCCCTTTCTACTGACAGTATAATATAATAATATCTAATTATTTGTTTTTTTTCTGAAACCATAAACAAATTATAATTTTTATATTTTTCTACCTATACCTTAAAAATATATTAAAATAATTATACACTGACCGGCAAAAAGCTTGCAACATATGAAAGTTCCGAATTTTTTCCACTTAAAAATCGATTTTGACATATGATATGTGAACAGCGGTACGCCAAAAACTTAAAAATAACTGAGATGAAATCCCGAAAAATGAGGTTAGATCGTAAAATTTTAAAAAAGTTAGAGGGAAAAAAGTGTTGAAAATTTTATTTTAACCCCAAACGCAGATCCGGTAAGTTAAGAATCAATTTTGACATATTTCATGTGAAAAGCGCTATGGCAAGAATTTTGAAAAAATTTAAACGAAATCACGAAAACTAGGATTAGATCACAAAATCTTAAAAACTTAAAAGTAAAACATTTATAGAATTTATCAAAGAAAAAGTTAATCCGCCATTTTTTAAAAATAAATAACTATATTGCTTTAAAACCATTGTCCCAGATTTATTCAAACACGGTTAAATACGTTACGTATATGACGTCACTGTTTAGCAAGAAAATGTAAAGTTTTTAAAATGTTTTAAACCGTATTAACAACAAAAAAGCTTTTGAAATATTAAGAAATGGTAAAATTTATTGACTAAAATCATGTTTTACTTATAACTAATATAGCTAATTATAAGACCAGTTTTTACATTTTATATAAACTTTTTACCGGTCACTCTACAGGGTAATCCAAATTAAGTGTCTGTTATTTGTAACTTCGTTATTACTCAAAATACAAAATAGTTTAAATTAGCAGACTAGTAGCTTTTTCACGCTCTTTAAGGCTAAAGATTAGAAAAAACAATTGACAATCGGGTTGCTGAGTTATACAGCGAAATACCCCTTTTTAAATAAAACACCCTGTATATTTTATCACCATCAGAAAGTTCTTTCAAAATCCTTTAAAAAAGTCCATATGTAATATATCAAATTTTTCATAGTTTCGGAAATATGGCCATCCTCAGGAGTTTAATAGTAAACTGGATTTTTTTATATAAAACACCCTGTATACGGTATCATTATTAAAAAGATATTTTAAAGAGCTATAAGAAAATACCACATTTGATGTGCCTATCTTTTATGGTTTGGAAATATAGCCATTCAAATCTGAAAGATAGTAGATACTTTCCCCGTTTTATTTCTGACACTAAAACTTATTGCCTATAGCTTAAAGCTGTGATATAATGGAAATTTAACGTAATTTTTAGATTTGAATGGCCATATTTCCAAAACTATAAGAGATAGACATATCAAATGTGGTATTTTCTTAAAGCTCTTTTAAATATCTATTTATTGGTAATGTAATATATACGGTGTTTTATTTAAAAAATGCCAGTGTACTATAAAATTTCTGAGGATGGCTTTATTCCGAAACCATGAAAAATTGGATATATCACATGTGGACTTTTTTCAGGGATTTTAAAAGAGCTTTCTAATGGTGATAAAATATACAGAGAGTTCCATTAAAAAAGGGTATTTTGCTGTATAACTCAGAAACCCGATTGTCAATTGTTTTTTCTAATCTTCAGTCTTAAAGAGCGTGAAAAATGCTACTAGTTTGCTAATTTAAACTATTTCGTATTTTAAATAATAACGAAGTTACCAATAACGGAGACTTAATTTGGATGCCCTGTATAATAATACCATTTCGTTAATTGTTAAGATGGCGATCATGGATAATTTATTCCCAAATGTCATAATTCTGATGTTAAAAATTTTGAAATGTTAATTTTACAAAATATTTATCTAACAAATGTAAATCTTTAAATGCCTAAACGTTAAAAAACAATATTTTATTTATTATTTTACAAAAAATAAATAAAAAACATACCGTTTGTTTTAATTTTTAAACCCCTTGAAACACCCTAAATGGGCATTAAAAACCAGTGTTGAATTCAGAAATGTGTTTCCGGGTGGGGGGATTAAATATTTCCGGGGTTTCGTAAAGTTACCAACAAAGAAAATATTACCGCCAAAAAATTAAAAAGCAAATAAAGTTCTCAAGTTTTAAAACCAAAGAAACATCTTGTATACTTTGACATTACATTCAGACTTATGATTTGACCAACAAATTTATTTTGGTTTTCCAAATTTCTCTGGGGTTCCAGGGGGGTATTTTCTCCAGGCCACCACCTGAATTTAACATTATTAAAAACGTTAATCGCTTTAGGGGCCGATTTGGATGACGTCATTTTTTTCGTACTTCGGTCAGTCACTGTCGTCGTTTCGGAAAAACATACATTCTTTGCGGTTTTTTGAACTCATGTCAAAAGAGTACGGTAACATACTTTTTTTATAGTTTAGAAATAAATTGAAATAAATTGCTTCCTTAAAGATAATTCATTTTAGTTGCCATTAAAATTTTCCCCTACACATAATTCAAACCAACCAACTTTCAACCGTCTTATCATCGACGAATTTAAGAAGTAGTTAAAAACATTTAAGTCCCGAGTGATCCAAATGTTATAAACATGGCCCCCGGAGTATGTTTTAAAAGTTGCAGCTATAAATTGTCCCGGAGCGATCCGGGGATCTCTCTTATCAGTCCGGGCTCTTAGACCAACGGCCCCTGCCGTCGCCCCCTCTGTCCTGGTAAGTTGAAGTTTGCGCGACTAAACTTCCTTTCCCAAAGGCTTTCTTACAGAACTGAGCTGCAATGCAGGAGCAACTCATAGAAGGTTTTTATTTTCTTGAATATTCTCTTTACGAAAGTCTTGGTTAAAGTTTAGAAATATTCAAGGCCATGCTAAAATATTGTTATTCACAGGGTGTTACAAAATTTTGGACAGAATATTTTAAGGCAAATTTTTTCATTTTAAAACATAAAAAAGTTTATAAAAAAATTGCTCAGGAAATTTCAAGATAAAGGGTGTAGAACTCTTTTGTTTCTTAATCGTTTATTATTATTATCTTAAATATTGTCAGCCAATTTTAATATTATTTGGCAGTATTGTTTCTTAGCATAGAGAAGGTCATTTATCCTTATTAAATTTATTCAGGCCAGTGGCATCTGGAGCCTCACCTAAACAAATAATTGATAACTTGAATCCAATTTTTGCAATTTTTTTGGATAAAGCGAATAGAAATGTAGCTGTACAGGTTGTCCAGTAACTCTAACAAACTTAAAGGGGTGATTCTACATAATTTTTTCTAATAACTTGTATATCAACTCCAATAATAAAAAATGGGAGATGTCTTCTACAAAAGACATTTTTTGACAAGAAAAAATACATTTTCACAAGTCCATGAGAGGTTTAGGGTAAATATTAAAAAAATATATACGCCACTGTATTATTTTTAAAATCAGATACTTTTTAAATTTCAACTGAGTTTTAAAGAAATTTGATCTTCTTAGTTTTTTTACCTATAGGGTTTTTGCGTAAATAAATACAAATAATTTCTCGGCAAATCATATCCCTATCTAATTTTACAGTATTTATTAGGTACAGGGTAGACGAGAGACTAGATGTTAAAAGTACGGCTTCTCACTTACTTTGCTTTACCAATCATTATACAGAGTGTTTGCAAACTGTGGTGCCTAACTGCTAAAATGAAAAATAAGTTTATATAAACATTCTTCATTTTCCATATACAGAGTGTTGCTTATATAACACTAACTTAATTAAGTTTAATAAGTGCCATGTGACCAGATTTCCCAAAATGTTGTTGTTCTCTATCCGGGGACACACTGAATATAAACAGGTAAATTTTTCAACCAAATAAAACCATCGGTATTTTTTTGTTAATTTTGTTATTATAGGCGTGTAAATAATTTTACCGAGTTCCCTCCAATTCCTAATCTATATCGTCAAAATCTATTTATATTATTAATTATTATATTCCCTACTACTCTGCGTATAATTAGGAAAAAAGTCGTTTATTACATTAAACGAAAGAGAATGTATCTACTTATTACTATTTATATCATTTTAATCTGGTGAGTTATCTTTCAAACTGAATTATATTTCTAGTTAGTTCTATTTCTGGTGTTTCCTAATCGCGGATCGCATCAGAAAGGAAAGGTGTCCTCTGAAATACATCGAATGAAAGATTTTTGTCAAATCTGAAATGATTTAGATCGGGCACGTTTACCGGAGGATTGGTTAATTGGGTAGATTTTTATCGCGAGAATTGTCAAATCTAGAAATGTACAGGGTGGGCCAAATTCGACGCTTTTTAGAGGTTACTCATGTTTTTGTATGTTGCACACAAAATTTGACCCTAATTTGCGAGGCTCAAATCCTTGTACATTTTTTTATTTATAGAGATTTTCTAATTTTGTCACATCAAGTTTTAAGCAGAGTGTAGAAATGCCTTTAATGTTTTTTTCAAGTCACTCATTTTTGATTTACCGATTTATTTTTTTAAATTTTAAATAGGATACTCTGCATATTTTTAGTTTTAAAAGAGTCAAAAATTATCTTTTTAAAAATGCACCACACTCTTAATTTCTATTAAGCCGTTTCTAAGGTATTCCATATTTATTATGTCATTTAATATTGTTATTGGATAAAAAGTCGGCCATGAAAAAAGAAACAATCTTAATTTCAACTAACTTCTGTATTTTATCGACTGCAATGGCAAAACTTTTTTATATTAATAATTTAATAATGCAAATAAGAGTTAAGAATAATCCTAATTTAGTACTAAACTAATTTTTCTTTTTTTTCGTAAATATTTTACCCTAGGAGCTTTTTGATCAGTTTATGTTTATTTTTTATTTTACATAAAACTTTTATTTTAGCGGATTCAGGTAAGTAAAAGATGGCAATGAAAAACAAACAAAAACCTTCGGATAAAGGCTTAAATTTAGCCTGCGTTTATTTTTCATTGTCATCTTTTATTTGACTTACCTGCATACGTTAAAATATTTATTTAAGGTCAAATAAAAAAGTAACGTTTAATTGAAATCTAATATCGTTTCTATCGTAATAATATATTATATATAAAAACTATCTTTTTCCTAAAGTAAAAAGTTTATAATTTTTGTACGTCAATAAATTTTGATAAATATGCACATTGCTTTGTAAATTTTAAAAAGCAGTTCTTGATTAAATAAGCACCTGTCTGTGTTTAAATTTTATGATATTTTTGTTTTAAAACAAAAATAGAACTTATATTAATAATTAACTTTCTTAATATTTATGGAAATAAATAGGTTCACAAAAAAGAGATCTTTATTACAGTACTATGTACAGGGTGTTCTTTAAAATTGGCCCATCATAACTTTTTGTTTTTAATAATTTTAACATTAAATTTTTAGGGGTTGGATCTCTTAAATATAGAATCCCAATTTTTGACCAGTGAAAATAATTTACTTTACTTCGGAATGGCTTTATCTTAAAACCAAAGTATAAGTTGGTAAATTAAACGTAGCCACTGCCCTGCAGGTACAAAAACTATTAAATATTTTTACATGGTAAAAAGTAAGAAGTGACGCATTGTTGTATTTTGAGTATTAACTAAAGTAAAGAAAAAAACATTATTTATCTATACTAATATTATAAAGAGGTAAAGTTTGTAACTTTGTTTGTAGGGGGTAATCTTCGGAAATACTGAGCCGATTATGAAATTTCTTTCACAATTAGAAAGCTACACTATTCAGTAACACTCCTGAAGGCTATATTTTATTATGAATGAAAAAAGAGTTCAGAGAAAAATATAATTATCGCCTTACGTATCGGCGCGGGTCGGCTAGTAATTTATAAAAATATTTATAGTTTTCTAATCTAATTTTTCTTCGATCTTCCATAAAATGTAATATAAATAAATCATTAGGTCTTGTTCATTAAATTGTTAATCTGATTCTTAATGTTTTAGACTAACGTTTAATTCTAAAACCTTTACTTTTTTTGGTTGGTTTTTTTTCTTCATAATCCAACATATTTGGTGAAGAAAACGAGAAATTTATAAAGAAATGATATATTTTCATCTTAAAGTTTTGAGTTAGAAACCAAGAATCTCTAGTCTCGACTCGACATAACTAAAGCAAAGAATGTTTTGTTTTCATCGCCATTCACATACATATTTTATTAATTATTGTTATCTGATATTACAAATTTAATGTATATTAATCGGAACCAAAACGCTCGTTTTCAGAATTGCAGAAAGGAGCTCACGCTAATTTCAAACGAAAGGAAGTATCCAATTAATCAAATCACGAGAGATATTCAAATAAAAAGAAATAAGGGAACACCTTGTATAGTCTACTACCGTGCATATTCCTAATAAAAATTAAAATTATATTATCTATGGTTGAGAGGACTTTGTGTTCTATCTCCAACAAGATGCTTATTTTATAAATTTATTGCAACAAATAGGTGTTATTAACCGTAATTATTATCGAAATCAAAGATTCTATCTTTGATTTTATACTCTGCGTATGTATTTTTCACTGCGGTAATAATAATAGCAACACTTTCTTCGTAGCACGAAAAATCTGTTTTAATAGCTGCTTCGTGATGTGTTCTTAGTTTTCCTCCAGTTTGTATGTTTTAATTATCAGCTTGTATTTGTTTGAAAACTCATTAAAGACACTTTTTTCAATTTGAAGTACAAGCTAAACTACTGCAATTTAGAAAATGCATAGTGGCCAAATTTTAATAAAAAACCTTAACAGCTGAATACTGATTTTTTTATCCAAAAACTTTCTATAACCACAACCTATTTGCCAGAAAACAAGAGTCTTGAGATGTACGTGGACGATATTGCATTGCCCGACTTAATAATATAAGATTTTGATTATTACCTGGAATTAAATGGTGATATTGGCACAGTTGTCAGATTTTCCAGTTTTGTCCTACATTTATTATTTTAGTTTTTTAAATGTAATGCCCCATTTATTTTTATTTAAATAAATAGGACCGATCGAATTTAGTAACTTCTGTGTAAACTGTTCAAAATTCTGTCTTTATTATTAGCCCTGATATGAATATGATACGCCACACTTCAGCAAAAAGTAATTTAGCGCCTAAATATCTTTAAAACCGCTAAAGATGTGTTTTGCAAAATTTGTTATTTAGGGGTTCTTCGGCATGCCTAATTGATCAGTGATTTGGCATTGTTGCAAAATTTTAATAAAATGCGATGTTGTCATATCTGGGTAACTAGTAAAGATTGAATTTTAAAAAGATTAAAATCTTACTAAAGTTGGCACGCTCTTTTTATTGCGATTAAAATAAATAGAGCATTTTATTTACAATACCAAAAATATTACATATAGCGCAAAACTGGAAAATTTGCCAACAATGACAGTATACTTGCCCAGAAACCTTCGAATGTCGAAATTTTCGGTTTTGGAGATATTTGAGCGCATCTGACCTTTTAACCCAAAAGGTGGTGTTGTCATATTATAGCAGCTGATAAAAATAAAATTTTGAAAATTTGTTTACTTATTAAATTTGGCCTGCGCAATTTATTGCAATTAAAATAAATGGGGCATTTTATAGATAAAAAAACGAAAAAGATACACGTAGCACAGATCATGAAAATCTGGTAACGGTTAATGATACCTTTCAGATACCAAATTTGGTAAATGTAGCTTTAGCGGTTTTAAAGATATTTAGGATTTACAGAACTTTTTACTAACCCTGTATAAGGCGATGTTGTTTAATTTTAGTTGTCTATGCACCCAATACGTAAATTAATATAATTTCCTAATGAAGCTATTAAGCACACACAAGAAAATATAATCTTAGATGGCAGTTTGACCTTTTGAGGTCGATTCGATTAGCTTATTCGCGCATCTTATTCACATCAAACGGGAACTCAGGAATGAATGGCCGGGATGAAGAGCCCTTTGGAGCCCTGCTCAGTCATTGTGGGGCTAGGTCGTTATCGTGCGACTGTCATGCCAAAACACGGGCCCAGAATGTTATCTGAGATCTCTTTCAAATTCTGCTGAATGCATAAGGGCGGCCGTGATGTTATCGCGTCGGGCCGTTTGCTCCAGGCGCGCCAGCTGCGGCCGTCGGTCGCTCCTCTTCTCGTTCGGTAATGAGCTTTGCTAGAAGAAGGACTCTCGGATGGCTGATGGCGCGGAATAGGATATTTTTAAGTTTTAAAGTGTCGAGATTTTTGAACCTAAGTATTTTACGTTCAATTTTATGTCATATTCTTCTTTTAAAAAATCGTGAGGGTTATACAGGGTTGCGCCATTTCGTTAACCTTGCTGTGTATAGCGAAAACTAAAAAAGATAAAAACAATTTAAGACAAATTTATGTGGTGAAAGTAAATCATTATGACTTGATGCGTTCGGAGATACAGAGTGTTTTTCAAATTTTGTCAATTTGGCCAGGCACCACGCTTGTTTTAGAGATAGAAAAAAAAATTAAATAGATTTAAGGGTTTTTCACGTAGATTTTAGTAGAGTATACCTATATTTTTTCCATTGACTTTTATTTTAAAGTTATAACACAAAGTTATTTTTTTTAATGAAACACCTTGTATATTTTATTATTATTAGAAAGGTCTCCTTAAAAGTCGTAAAACATACCACATTTATTATATTTAATTTGTCATATTTTCGGAAATATAGCCATTATCAGGAGTTTCATAATAAAATTATTTTTTTAAATAAACACTCTGTATATTACATCACATAAAAGACCAATTAAAGATCTTTAAAATTGTCTTAACAGTTCTGAAATATGACCTTATTATTACATTATTTTTAGATTTAGATGGTAATATTTCCAAAACTAAAAGAGATAAACATATCAAAATCCCGATGATGGCCATATAACCGAATCTATTAAAAAATAAATATAATTTATGTGGTATTTCTATAGCTTTTAGAGACCTTTCAACTGATAATAAAATATAGAGGTGTTCCAAAAAAACAACTTTGTGTTACACCTTTAAAATAAAAGTCAATGGAAAAAATATAGGTATGCTACTGAATTCTACATAAAAATTTCTAAAACTGTTTCATTTATATTTTTTCTATCTCTAATATCAGGCGAGTTACAAGTGCTTGGCCAAATTGACAAAATTTGAAAAACACTTCGGATATCCGAAACGAATCAAGTTAGCTATAAATCATTTTCACCAATAAATTTGTTTCAAAAATCAAAATCAAGATTCTGCAATCAAATATCTTTCTTCTCTTTAGTTTTCGTGAAATAGGCCTATCTGCGACCGATCATTAAAAAGCAATAAAACCGACCTATAAGCGACCTATGGATTTAAATAAGAGTGGGGCATAAGCATTGTTGCCAAGTTGTTCATAAACTCTTCCCATCTAGTTGTATTTTTTTTGTGAAATATTTTAAAAGGAAAAAACCATTCGGAAGTGTGTATTAGTCTATAAAATACAAGAATATACGTATTGCAATAATATTACACTTTTATAATATAATAAAATCATATTTTTTATTCCTATTTTTGAATGTACGCTAGCGATCTAAGACAATTATAAACATTGTTGTCAATCGCAAATTTTCCAAGAATATATTCTATTCTACTATCTAACAACACATATTTTCTTTTTCTTGTTTTATGTACTAAACCCAAGGCACTACTTTGGTTCTTAACTTTGTCTGGCTCATACTGTAACAAAAACTTTCAGTTAAAAAAAATGTATAATGTCAAATAGTCCACCTACAGTAATGTATTTTAAACCCACCAGGTAGAAAAATGCAAAAATTCGGTCGTTAGTGCGCCGATTTTATTATCGGTCGCAGATAAGCCGGTCAATGTTGGGCCAACACCGTTTTCGATATATCCTGCAAGGTCAACAAAAGTCGTTATCCTGTACAGGCTGTTACAAATTCGAGGCGACACCATTAGGAGCTCGGAGACGGTAAGAGCATATATTCATTTAACTCTGGTAAAAGATACAGGGTTAGGGTGTACTTAGTCGTACTTAACAGCATTTATTAAAATTTTATTATATTGAAAACTATAAATTATGAAAAATAAACAATGTTGTACAAATTCACTCTTATTTTTAATGTTAAAAACGATAAAGTTATAAAAGAACGAAGGTTTCTATTAAAAAGAAAATAGAACTTTAAAAGTTTTTGTCAATATGATTATTAACGTTCATTTTTAACTACACTATTTTTTTGTGTCCAAACATCAATAAAGTCAGTTTTAGAAGTTCTTTCTCTACTAGGAACCCAACCCCAATTCTTACTATTTTCCTGAAAACGTCATTTTTGACATAAAATTGAAAATAACTCAAAAACGGTTAAAGGACAAGATATACTTAGAACATGTTTAGAATTTAAGGCAAAATCTTAAAAAGTAATAATATACGGAATGTCCCATTTAATAGGGAGTTGACATTAACTACACGTATAACCGGAAATGTCCAAACTATTAAAATGTTTTGTCGCATGTGCCATACTAGCCGTATTATGTTACCAAAAACTTTTTAGATCCCACTTTTTGGAAAACCTGTATATTAAAAAAAAACAATAAAATATATATTTTTTAAAATCTTGCTTGATATTAATTTTAAAATCAGAGCTTTAGTAACTTAACGTGTGACAATCTTTACATAGCATGCCTAAAAGAAAATTATTTTGCTACTCTTTTCTATAATAGCGATTTCGTCAAACGCAGATGTTGCTCTACACTTCACTTTAGCCCCCAATAAATATATTCTTCGAAATTCAAAAAGAAAAACTGTCGATGCCTAAAAGACACGTTTATTTCACTCATAAAGACATACGCCTTCAAATCCCAGTAAAAGAATAGAAAACAAAGTGCATTTTTAACCGCGATTGGTGTTACTGATAACCATAAAAGAACTGTTAAATACTACAACAAAGGCTGGCTTTACATTGTCGTCTTGTAGACAAATCGCAGTATTTTGGCAGATTTTGGTTGACCGGTCTTTTCTATACCTGCTCATATCTGTGACCCATCTTATCGTGGTGTACTTATCTCTGGGAGCGTGCCTTCTGAACTAACTGGTAACAAAATATAACAACACCACTTCAAGTGTCGATTGCAGATTGTATCTAGATTTTTTATTGTAAGATTCTTAAGTTCTTTTTTTTTCTAACGATTTGAAATCATCTGCTTCCAAAACCGTTGTACCTATTTAAAAATTTGAACATGAAAGAAACAATGCTCTGTTTAGAGCGCTGTTTAAGTCCTTGAAGTTGTAAGTTGCTTTATGTGTTCTTAGTTATAATAAAATTTGTTTTATAGTACTAGATTCTTAGCTTTTTAAGATACACTACTCATAATATGCCTTTACATCAGAACAATTAGCTATAATAGAGTAAACACACAACTAAAATATAGATATTTACATTACGAGGGAGGAAAGAGCAATTTTTTCTCCCGGCAATCATGCAAGGAAGATAAAGGCTTAACTACCCCAAGAGTTTATGCTACTTTTTCTACTACCTTTTCCGATATTTTCAAGAAATTGGTACATAATTATTTGGCTGCAGTATCGGAAAAAAGTATTCTAATTTAATTTGCAGGTCCCTGTATTTCGTAATAATTGAAACAGTCAAAACATGACATTTGCAGTCATCAAACATGATTTATGGGATGAATGTAATAAAAAAATAAAAAATAGTTAGTCTACAACTAGTGTTAAGCGTTTAAGTGGTTGCCATCATCGATTTCGTTAAAAATTCAGCAATGAAGCAAAACGTGCAAAGTCAGTTTTGGTTTATCTGCAGTTCAAGTCTAAATAACAAAGAACCTACGCTTTATGGCTAAATATAAAGTTTCTCAAAACACTGATTATTATCCTGCTTTGTGTTATTTAAGTTGTCAGACAATGATTCCTAATATTTTTCGTTAAATTTAATAACTAATCAGGCAATTTATGTAAATATTCTTCGCCAAATTGAATTTAGATACCCATTTTTATCAGCTGTTTGACCGAATTGCAACACTGTGGTCCTTAATTATTTGAATTCCCAATAATTATCAAGGCGCTAAGAATTGTTTTTATAATAAATGTGATATAAGTTAACATTTTTATTCGGTCGCAGAAAAATTATCATGGACTTAAATTAAATTAAATGGATTCTGGAGCCGAGAATATCCCTCAAAATATTTGGAAAACCGCAAGGCTAGCTAGTATCATTAAATCTTTTATCAAATAAGTCTCGCGAATGATATGAAAAAGAATTGTTTAAGCAGTGAATGAAAGAAAACCATGTCAAAAGAATTAACGAGGTTGGAGTTTGTGTATATGTGAAAGCAAAGATTCTAAAGGCATCTATACGCACTGGAGTAAATACAGTATACCTATGTTACGTACATGCGTAAATATTAAAAAAAGGTTAATGTTAAAAAACTCATTTTCAACTATGGTAAATAAACGGAAAAACATAGGTTTTTCCATTTTTCGTTATTATTTTTCGGCAACCACACAAACATAAAAACGGAAAAAAAATAGTATGGGTAGTAGAAAAAATAATTAAACACGTCGTCTCTAAGATGTGTAGATATGAATAGTCAGGAGAAAGTAAATGTACATTTTTAGCCAAAAATATAGCAATCAGTGGAAAATCTGGCTTTTCTTAGTATATATCCATTTTCTTATCTGAATCACGCAAGCAAAAAATGCTAGAAATTACGTGTTACAATGGTGAAATAAGGAATACCCAAGAGGGAAAACGCTAAATACACACTTTTAACTAAAACCATAAGAAATAAATATTTTAAATTGTAGTTGATTTATACAAAAAGATCTTTAATCTCTTATACTAGGCTAATAATCAATCACCACATTTAAAATCTAAATGATTGTACATTCTTTAACCGGCCAATCTACCAATAAATTTTATTACCACGATACATGGCGTACGATAAAAATCGACCAGATAACAACTGCAAGGCGTAGATATGGCGTAAATACACTGCACACTTTTGTTAACTTACACACGCAGTCCTTTTTCCAGCAGGTTATAATTATCCAACAATGGATGGTCCATCTCAAGAATTTGGAGCAGAAGCCACAGGCCAACAATAAGCTTTTAAAGAGCTAAATTATATGTTATTTAAAATTAAAAAAAGAAACGAATTTTACTTTCGGCTCACATAGCTTGGTCCATGTACAATATATTTTTTAAAGGGCGGGAATGAATTCTTTTTTTTAATCAGTGACGCAGCATTTTTTTAATTTGTTTTAAATGACGGTGTTTTTATGGTCAATATTAGAAGTAAAAGAAGATACTAAAATTTTGAAATACTAATTGTTTATAGACTTTTTTTTATTTACAAAAATACTCAAAAAAGAAAATTTTATTTTGGAATCTGTAAAAAGAAATTAGTTTTAAAGCAAATCCTCTATATTTTTATTGGTGAATTTGGTGAAATTTAAAAAAAATCTTAAATTTTATGTAAGATTTTCATGTGTCTTTAATTATAGGAAAAAGCAGATATTTTTGAAAAAACTTGTGATTTGACGATAAATTTTAATCATATTCAGGAAATACAACTTTCTTTGTATTCTTTTGGCCGCTTTTGGAACTTAGATTTTCTTCTAAGGGCTAACAAAGAATCAACTATTTTTTTGCAAATTCCCAATTGAAACTCTTTTTGCCGAAGTATTTGGGCCAGTAGCTTATTCCTAATTTTTGGATTTAAAAAAATGAAAGCCTAGTTGCGCGCCCGCGCAAAAAGGAAACATTAAACAAATACACAACTTAAATGTAAATATCGAAAAGACGGTTACTCGGAAAGATTTTTAACAGAAATTCTTTTTTTTTGAAAAGAAAATATGGAAGGTGTCCAAGAGATATAAACTTTTTATATTTTTGGACAATCCACGAAGATTGAAAGCCTTAATACTAACGTACCATGGGTGTCTTTCGCAAGGTAAGAGGAATTTTGTTAGCTCGGGACTTAAATCTTTAAAGATTTGGAGGGGAAGAAAAGACCTTTACGGGCAACAGGTTACACGTTTTAGAAACTCTAGGGATAAAAGAACGAACAAAGTGAGAAGTTAGGGGCCTGTCCAGTTAGACCGTAGATGGATGCATACGTGCGGCACCACGAGTTTCTTTGTTGGGAGCTGCAAGTGGGGGATTTATACAGGACAATTCCTTGGAGCAGAAGCCGTGAAAGTATCTATTAAAAACTTCTTAACAAACTTTTTGCACTGTGCTGGATCCTAAACCTATGTTTATCAAATTTTGTGCCGTAATCGTTTCCGTAATTCTTTGTTTATAATCGTACTGGAGCCTTTTTTCGTGTTTTTGGTGTTATTTTTTGTCTTTTGCTCTATTGAAACTATTATATTAATGAATATAAAATAATTCCCATTTTTTTTACCTTGACATCTATTATCTTACTTATTGTCAACTTTTAAACATAAGTATGTTTGGTTAAAACCTAATATTTAGGCATTAGAAATTTTAAAATTATCTGTGTATCAATAATTTATTGGACACCCTGAATGTCTCATGAAGAAGTTGTTAATAATTTTACAAGTAATATAAACAACAAACTACATTATTTATTCTGTTTACCCAGCCTTTCATATTTCATACTTGAACACAATACAAAATACATTAAAACATAAAATGCACAAAACTATTCTAAGCCACACTCAAACCCCATTGTTCCTCTTAGCTGGAAACGTATTGAACCCTATTTGTCTACAATAACGCCTTAAATCCCTGACAAATAAAGTAACACCGTAAATAGAGTCCACAACATAAAAGAATAAATAAAACCAAAATAAAAGCTAAGCCCTCTGTATGTGATAATGACAGTCAAAAACCCGCAGAGAACAGTACAATACATAACAAATGTCTATAAGTAAAATGTAGACATGAAAACAAAATTTGTCGTATATTGTTTCTTTTTGCAGTTGAAAAATGGTTTGGGAACAGGTACTATGCATTTTTTATGCAGGGTTTTAGATGCCTCTAATTATAAAAGAAGGCAGATATTTTTGCAGACTTGAGATTTTTTAATCAAAATTTGATCAGATTCATGAAAAAATACAAATAGATTTGCTTTTCAATTTTTTGTTTTTGTTTTGCAAATTCCATTTTTTACAATATTCCTCTTAAGGCCAACAGCATCTGGTAAGTTATTAGTTTGATTTTTTAAATTACGAAAGAAGCCATAAAATGCCCAGTCCTTGTGCGATTACCCTGTATATATACCAGTTTTAAATAAATATACCGGATGACAACAAAATTACTATCCAGTAATTTTTTTCCTTCAGTGTATAGTTTTCAAATTTAGGGACGGTATATTGTATTACAGCATGCCAATTTTAGATATAATAGCATCTGTGTATTACTTCCGGTTTAACGGGAAATGAAGTAAATTTTGATATTTTAAATGAAACACCCTGTATATTTGTTAGGATTTAAATTCTACCGGTCTTTCATGATATAAAACCTTGGATATATATTCATAACTTTACTTTTTTGGTTTTAGAGAAAATGGCAATGTCCAAACGACCGCACAATATGCAGTTTTACTGGAAAACAAATGAACATCACAAAAATTTAAAATGCTTTAAATAGTTATTTTAAAAGACTTTACCTTTGAAGGCCATTATAATACTAATTTAAATTAAAAAAAGGTGTTTCTTAACAAATGCAAAAAATTTTAGAAGGTGATTTTCCACCAAGAATTTTATAAAAATATTGTTTTTCTGTAATATCTTTTATACCCATTCAGAAATTTTTAAAATATTGGGAAGACGCACCTTTTGCACCAAAAGACATTTTTAGAATGCAAGAAAAAACTATATTTTACCAATGTCGTCCATGAGGGGTTTAAAGTAAATATTTTTTAAGAAAGAAATTGTACGCCACTGCATTTTTTAAAAATATATATATTTTTTTAATTCCCATTTAGTTTAGAACAAATTTGGTTTTTTGACTTTTTATTGTTTGATGTACAGTTTTCGCGTAAATAAATAAAAATCATTTCTCGGCTTGGTCACTTTTTACTGTTAATAACTTAAAAACAGTAAAAGATAAACATGTAGTACTCTTAATAAAAAATACTTTGAATTGATCATAGAATTCAAAAATATAATAATAAATATGGGATTCCATTTAAAAATACAACAATTATGGCGTAAGTCTTTTGTTTTTCATGCAATTGTTTTTTAAATACGATTTTTAAATTCTCCGAGTTAAAATACATTGATATATATGACACTTATATACACTATTAAACACTTTAACCAACTATTTCCATTTTTCGATTACCTAACACCTACTTCCTACAATTTAAAAAGCTAATTTTCGTGTTGTGTGTAATTTTAAAGAAAAATTGCAAAATATGGTTATTTTAAACATATTTTACATAATTAGTGTAAATGCACAGCTTTAACGTAAAACATAAAAGGTAATTAACATAGAAGATTTTTTAAGGTAGGTTTTTAAAGGAAGGTAATTTTAATTGTAAATTAACCGCCACTATTTACAGTGCAGTCCACATTGAATGACTCTCTACGCTGTACGTAGGAGTTTTCGTCTTTTAAAAGTTTTCTTTTATCCTATTTATATCCTCAGATGTTAAATTTGTATGTTCAAAATAATGGTATTTTAAAACATCCACTTAACAAAAATATTTACACAAACCCTTTCAAAATACAATAGAAATAGTTATTCCTAGATATTTCGACTCAAAATATTATCTCCTGGGGATGATAATTTAATAAAGGGGTGTATTAATCATCTGTCATTTCAGCGGTGGTTCTCGGTGGGACGGGCTCCTGTCTATAATTGCCGTATTGTCAAAACAGTGACTGAACCCAGCGCCATGGGAGTTGTGACCCAGGGTGGATTTTTAATAGCGTGGACCACACGTTTTCAGTTTCGTGGAAGTTTCGAAAATTTAATGAATTTATTATATCTAACGGAGATATGGTTTAATGTTAAATGGATTTGACAGTCTTTATTAGATGTCTTTAAAAATACTTAATCATAGTAAATGAAACAAGAAACACACATTTATTTGTCATACAGATTGTCCACGGATGAGGCTACAAGAGTAGGCTTGCCGTCCTTCCCGATATATCGGAACTGTCACCGTTATTAGGCCCTACGTCCCGATGTCCCGCTTTCATAGCGAAAAGTTCGGATTTACGATATGGAACAAAAATTTTATTTTTTATGAACCGCTATCAGAATTTTTTAAAATATGTTAATACTTAGTTTCAATTTCTTTACATAATATCAATTTAAAGAAAATTATTCATTAATGGCAAGTCAGCAGACCGATTAAAGAAATCAACTATTGGCAAAATCTGTCGAAGCAATTTGGAAATATCAATATAAGTTTAAAATGCTGCTTAATTTTATAAATGCGTTAAAACACAAAAAGATCTATTGCACACACCGTTGCCCCCAGATAATCTTAAACTTACCAAAAATCAATGTGTCTCGACATTGGCTAGAGAATTTATGGAAACCCTATATAAGGGAAACATGAACAAATGGATGAAAAATTAAATTTCAAAAAAGGTATTTTTAATGGAAATTTTTGCTTTAAACAAATATAAAATATTCAAAGAGAAAATGTTGATTGTATACAGGGTTCGCGACAACTTCAAAAATATGTTTCAAAAGTTAACTAGCTTTATTTTTATTTTTGATTAAAATGTCAATTTATTTTTCGCATGAAAAGCAGATCAATAACTTTTATTTCTTTCACAGGAGTATAAAAAGGTTTCACGAAACTGATTTAGGTGTTCAGAAAGTATTGTTTTTTTTAATTATTACAATCTAAAAAACTCTGACATTACAACAACTACCTAATAATTTTATATAGTTTTAATTTAAACACCTTTTCTTCCTCCTAACCCTACTCAACATAATTTTCCATCTGAAAATGAATGTGATTAAAGCGTTAGAGTAAGCTTAAATTAGGATATTTAAGGCAAATTTTATTTTAAATAAATTTCCTTATTAATATTTTATTTAAAAAAATTGGCATAATTTGCTCTTATTACTCTCAAGTTTTATGGTCTTCCATCGCTTCTACCTGTATTGGAAGCATGCGCTGACAAACTTTTAGCTTTTAAAAAATGATGAAGGTCTGTCGCTCACGGGCTCTTGGACTAATTTTTTTAATATGAGAAAAGCCACAAATGTTGACAGCACGAGCCGTCAGACAATGTTCAACAATTCCATGACAAAAAAAGACACATCCAGGTGTTGCATTCGAAATTTTTTCCTACGAGCGTATTAATTGTATAATTTTAATTTCTAAGTTATTCGATTTTATTATCATTAATAATAGTCAATTCATCCACAAATTGTTAAATTTTAATGGTGACACATAAACTAAAATAGCTAATGGAAGAATTTATGGTAAGTTGACCGTTTGTTTTAGTTTTTTCTTTTCTTTACCATGATTGGGGCTCATTCTCTTTGTATTTTGGTACTAAAAATTACATAAGCCCTTAGAACAACGCTCCTAAACCCTAATATGTACCTTATTTTCTATGATGACCCCGATTTGGAGGTCCGGGGCAGACCGCTTCCCCACCCCACTCGGTACGCTAGTTGGTGTATTAAATTATAGTAGGCATTCAAACAAAACACTTATTTTAAGGGTGAAAAATAAACGTCGAACAGTTAAAATAGATACTTTTTTATACACTTTTTGTAGTGGTCTAAAATAAAGTAGTTTACGTTCATGATCACGATTAAAAAAACAGAATTTGTTTCGTACGTAGAAGAAAGTTTTTTTTTAATCTTGTGAATTTTTTTACCCAATTTTAAACCAATAATTTAATCATTAAAAAAACTTTAATTGCCTATAAACATTTGTAAACCTGAATGTTTTTTTACAAAGAAAACTTCTGTATTCACCTCAGCACTTTTAAAAGAATACAAACAGACACCTCAGGCGCCACTTCACAGGTACGTTTGTTTTGTCCTTTTTTCGAATTCTAACCAATATATAATTATAGATATTGTTGTCCTGTCAAAACTTAGGATTATGTTTGGAATTCTTCTTTAAAGGAGCTGTAAATTTTTGAAGGATAAAAGAAATGTTTTGCGTAATTTTAAGAAAGGACATGGGGCCTATTACTGGTAATATTTATAGATCACCACCACATTTTATTGTATTTTCTAAAGTGTTGTGGGAACCTTGTATAATATTAGTGTTTTATTATTATCTATATTAGTTTATTACTTATAGTACTTTGATGAATTATGCACCTAATTATAGAGTTGGAAAAATTAAAGACCCGTCCCCTAATATTCTCATAAATTAAATATCATTAAAAAACAACATTTTTAGGAATATGAGTTTAAGAGTAAGTACGGGCTGTCAGGCGAGTGTGGTAATCTTATAAGTAAAAAAATACATTTTATGCATCTGGCATACTATATTTTTTCCTACGATACCTACACGGAAAAAAAATATGGTAAATTTTCATGCATATGTAAACTACATAGTTACGATGTGTAGCACTATAGGCCCCAGGTACACGTTGTAGTAAAACTCGCTCCGTTTTTGTAGCAAATAATGTGCAGTAGTATTTAATACTTTTGTGGCAGAACTTCATGTTACCGTTTTCAATACCTACTTCTATAATGAAGTCAAGATTCATATTTGGTTACTGTTGTTAGCTACTTACTTCACTTACAAAACTAGAGGACTCGTTAATTTTTATTAAAGAAAATTAATGACAAAAATTATACTTAGAACGTCAATAATAAATATCGATACCGAAATTCGCAAACCGGCTACCTCCATATTTACAAATTTTACAGCAGAGACAAAAATTTTAAATAAAAATGCCGTAGAAATTCTATATAGTTTATATTTTATGGTAATTTTTGTGAGTTAGCTGGTTTTCTTATTAAAAATAAAACATTAATTTTGAGTTGGCTATTTCTACTTTATTAACAAAAATACAAAATTTGCGTAAGTTTTTATTGTATTTTAAAAAAAAAATTGGTTTGACTCATGGGTCGAATAAAATTCTGAAAATACATTGGTAGGGACATCTTTAGTTAGTTAGTATTTTTACATTAATTTTTTTTTGATATAGAGATTTGGTAATTTTAACAGTGTTTATGCGTTAAAAAGGGACTTATAAATACCGTTGTTCATAATTTTATCATAATTTAATAATTTTCTCAAAAAAACGTTTTTTTTAATTATATAAAATGTAATAATAATGTAGTATGTCCCTATTTAAAATGCGATTTTATAAGGAAAGGTACGGAATATTTATTTACATAAAATATAACTTTTTGTAAAAACATATAAAGGAATCAAACGGTCAAAGCAAAACGTCAAATTTGTCAACTCCGTCAAAAACGCATACATGAAAAAAAACACACCTCACCCTGTATAATTCCAATTTACAGAACAGCCGTTTACAAATAATAAAAAGCATTGGCATTGGCATATTGACTGAGATAATTAAGTTCCCTATATCATGGTACTGTGGCAACAGGTCGAAAGTTATAATTAAAATAAGTTTTTAAAAAATTCTTACTTTAAAGGTCATTAAATCCCTAACAAGGCGGAGTAAACTTTTTTTTATATGAAGTACTGACATTATTTTGGTGACTTTTCTAGAAAGTTGCGGCAACTTCGATTTTAACGAAATTTGGTATACGATGTTTTTAGGGTGCTGATTACGATTTTGAAAAACTTTATTTTTGGAGATGTTTTGTTCTCGAGATATTCGTCATCAAAGTTGAAATTTAAACTATCCTTGTTTTCACTATACTGTATTTTCCTTCTATTTGAACACAATTCTCAAATTAATGCTAAAGTGGCATAAAATATTTGCTTTTCACCTTTTAAAACTTAATTTTTCTTTGTATATCACACCTTTTATTAAATAAATTGCGACAGTTCACTTTAAACACGCTGAAACCCTGTACACACTGGGCCATCATAGCCTGCTGCGACTGAAAGTAAAGCTACGCCTAGCTATGCCATTTAATGCAAAAATAATAAAAATTAGTAGAAAATCGGGGTTTTAAAACCAGAAAATCAGATATTGTGTGTCACTTTACCTTTAAATTCACAATTGTGTTTATAAAGAAGTAAAAATATAGTTATATTAAATTTTAACTCTGATGATGGATTCCTCGAAAAGAAGACAAAACGAAAAAAATCTTTCCAATTCGTAATCAGCGCCATAAAAAAATTCGCGTATACCAAATTTCGTCAGAATCGGAGTTGCAGCAACTTTCTAGAAAATTACCTTATGGTGGCTGACTCCTATCATTTACGGTCTCACCTTTCCAGACACCTAGTATATTATAAATATTTGGTAAAATCACCAATGGTTTGTATATTTTAGGGAAAATTCAATACAGATTTAAGATCGTTGCAAAAAGCATAATCACACCTTTATAAAATAAGCTAACTAGCAATGCCGATACACCTGGAGCAGTGGCGTAACGTGCTGGGGGCAAGAGAGGCGGCTGCCCCCCGCCCCTTCTGTTTTAGCGCCCCCTCAATCAGTGGCACAGCCATAAATTTTTCCTAGGCAGGGTTTCAGCAAGTACAATTTTAAATTTATCAAATTATAATAAAATTATATAAAACTAATAGCGCCGGCGCTAGAAAGGTCATTTAGTCGTTTACGCAAAATAAAGCCATAACAAAGGACCACTATTGGCGAACTGAGGCTAAACGATTTAGCCCCAAATAAGCATTGATTAGAGATCGAGTCAGATTATGCTCTTGATGTTGACTTTGACACAGTTTTGGATAAAATGAAAAGTGTCAAGACCACGGCGGCGGGCTCATTTTCGACCAGAATCCCTTCGTCTACCTGCCCAAGAAAAGGGCAAGATAAGGACATGTACATTTTCGACCAGGGATATTAAATTGTATACCTACCTTCCGGTACTACGGTATGGCGATAGCGGGCGCCCGACAGGGTAATTAAAACAGTTTTAGGGAATTACGAATGGTTAGTTCGTAAGCAAGTCTTTTTATAGTTCCTGAATTAAATCCAAAACTAATGCACACTAACAAATGGTTAGTTCTGGTAAACAAGTCTTTTTTATTTCTTAATTAAACTAAGACTAATACACACTTTATAAATCTACTTAGTAAAATTATATTCCCACCTTTATCATTAAAATTACACCCTTTATAAAAATCATTGATTTTTGCCAAAATCATGGAAAATTGCTGAAATTTCTACAAGAGCAAACTTTCATAAAAATATATTTTCCTTAGTTTTGGCGTAGCAGAAACTAAAATTTAATATGCAAAAGTCAGACCCAGAAATCGTGTTGACCGAAGTTATCTTTCATATTCTTAAATAATACCTGCATCCTTTTGATCGAAAATGCGTATAAGATTACCCGCACCCTTTTACTTCTGGTCGAAATTACATGTGTTTTTAGTACCTATTTCAAACTTGGTCGAAATTACATCCGCCCCAAGACCAGGCGTTTTTTGTTTTAAAAATATTTGTTTAATTAAAAACTTTTAAAGTGCGTTTTGTTTTAGTTAAGTCTTATTTTATATTTGATTTTGCAAAAATATATTTTAAAAATAGTTTTTATATTTGAAAGTGTTTAAAGTGCGTTTTGTTTTAGTTTAGTCTTATTTTGTATTGGTTTTTGCAGAAATATGTTTTAAAAATGTTTTTTTATATTTATAAATTTTTAAAGTGCGTTTTGTTTTAGTTAAGTCGTATATTTTGGTCGTATTTTATATTTGTTTTTGCAAAAATATATTTTAAAAATTGTTTATTTATATTTAAAAATTAAAAAAAGGTTTCAACTAAAAAATTATTTAAAAAATTAATCGAATTATGTAGTTTTCATTTTTAGCGTGGTATGATAACATTGATATTAAAGGATTTTAAAATAATTCACATTTTTATTTGTACATAACTCATTTTAATGTACTTGTCTTGGTGCCAGCAAAAAATATTTATTAGTATACTGCTCTCTGAAAAGTTAGGCCGCCCCAATAATAGTTCGCCCCCCGCCCTTTGACCCACGCTACGCCACTGACCTGGAGTTGTCTGATTTTCCGATGGTCACAGTTGTAAGCAAATTAGTAAACATTTTGAAGATGTGTTTGAAAGTTCTTAGAAATTAGACAGTATCGGTCAATACTAAAAACTAATTTTGAAGAAAAAGTGAAGTTAGCCGATTTGCGAATTACGGTATCAATATATTTAACACAATTTTGGCACACACACTCTTATAGCACACAACGCCTTTCGATTTTTTTCCGTGTAAGTAGTATAAATTTTATAATTTTAATTTTAGAGTCATTTGAATTCATTAATATTATTTGCTTTCGATAACTACTATTAAATTTATTTGCAAACGATTAAAATTTAAATTTAGTGACGCACTTAAACTAAAAAAGGATTGCACTGATTTATGGTAACTTGATAACTTGATTTTGTCTCGTTCGGGCCGTGCCTAGCGAGTGATGCAATTTTTTTGCTCTTCAATATTTTTAAATTCCAAAACCCCAAATTTAAGAAATTGAGGTAAGGACCTTTTTTTGGCTCTTCAACACTTTTTTAAACCCCAAATTTTTGTTCCAAGGGCGGCAAATAATTTTTGCAACACGGCGCGCCAGATACCCTAGGAACGGCCCTGATCGCGTTGAATGTTGCATTATATCTATTAAAAAAATATATTTTCTTGTAGGCCCTAGTATAAAACACCAATTAAAAGTGTGCAAAAAGGTTTTAACTGTTAAAAAAGTAACTTTTTAACAGTTTTTACACTAGTACTTAAACAACGTAGTTTACCCTTTAAATAACGACTAGCGGACCCGTGCCCACTTTGTTGGGCGTTATTATCTGAACTTTTTGTTTAATCATAGTAGGGAATGGCGAGGGGGTTAGTTTAAAACCTCACCAAGCATTACTAGGGGGAAAAAGGGTCAAAATTTTGTTAAAAAACTTCACGTGATTAATTTAAAAAATATTTTTCTTTTTATTTTAGAAAAATGCAGCTACCTACCATTTTTCCTTAAAAATAATTAACCTTGAACCCCTCTTGGACGTTACTGGTAAAAAATGTG
This sequence comes from Listronotus bonariensis, assembly GCA_014170235.1. Classification (NCBI taxonomy): domain Eukaryota; kingdom Metazoa; phylum Arthropoda; class Insecta; order Coleoptera; family Curculionidae; genus Listronotus; species Listronotus bonariensis. Next base: position 107,445 of record JACEGR010002289.1, on the reverse strand, counting down.
TTTTTCTTGTATGCCGAAAATGTCTTCTAATGCATAAAAGACATCTTCCAAATTTTTTAAAAATATCTGAACAATATTTTTTAAATTCTTTAACACTCTGTAGTTCAAAATTAAGATGTCTTGGACTTATGTTCATATATATGAAGTTTTTTTATTTTTATTGTAGAATCACCCCTTAAAGTTTGTCGCAGCAAATTAAGCAATTACTTAGGCATAAAGTAACATACCTACGGATAAGAGAAACCATGGAATGCTAAAATTTTCGTACCGCTTTTACGGCACGCTTGGCGGCAAGCTTGTTATTTTTCCAGTTTACACTTTAAATGCGTCGGTCGAAGCCTCGCCTCGTGTAACATCAGCGGTGGGGAGACACGTAAGTTTACTGAAATGACTAACTGGCGGTATTTCAACGAGAAACGAATAAAATTATATTGGGAGTTTTCGCATGACCTGTCCTTAAATCGGCTATTCCATGATAACTCTTATAATTTCCTTACTCTATGACTTAGGGCATTACGTTGTGGGGGAGGGGGCACCATAAAGAGTACAAAAGACACAAAATATATTTTGTGTGTTTTTTATAAAGGTGAGGACGTTTTCTTTGCTCCTCAAAATTTTAAACGCAAATTGAATTTAGTTTATGTTTTAAAAACGTAAGGACCTTTTTTTGGTCGTAAAAATTTTTAAAGGTATAGCATCGTTTCGGAGCTCCACAGAAGTAAATTTCTTTGGGCTTAGTCTTCTTGGGGATAGTCTTAATTCGGCACTGCCTGTATTTTAGAAGTGAATTTCCTTCTGGAGAAATAAATTTGATGAGATATCGATTTTCTAAATTGTAAATAAAGCAGTGGTAAACAGACTGTTTGCTAATAACTTAATTATATATGGCTGACCCGAGCATAAATGAAATGCTAATGAATAAATTTATTAAAATTGGACAAATTTTTTATTTTTTAAATAAAATAAGTACTTAAGTATTCTTTATTACGTTAACAACTGGGCGCCCAACGTAGGGCGTAGGGTCAATCTATATGGATGGTCATAAAATATTAAATTAAAATAATGAGAGTTAATATCAATAATATTAGGAACTTCAAAGAATTATCAGAATTTTTATACAGGGTGATTCTTAAACTATACGCATAAATTTGGAAAATAATTGCTAAAGGCTAACAACTATCTACCCACAAAAAAAGTAGTTTCAACCTAAGTCTAATATACCTATTCAGTTTGATACTAACTTATGCATAAATAGGAGCAACTTTATGTAGTGATAAGATTAAGCATAAATATAATTTAAAAGGATACACATTCAATACTTGCTTTGATGCATCGCTTAGGTACACGAAATAAACATATTATATAATGTTTTAGATACTATGACTATTCTTTATTTTATTTTAAATTAGTTATATTGAGAATATACATTAATTTTAGTTTAATCCTAAACTAATTATGATATTGCTTCTGGGATATTATTAAGGAAAACATATGTAATAGTTAACTTAGAGTAAAATTTATTTTGTGATCAATTTACAGTAAGATCTTAGGCATCAGTTGAACCTAAGAGCAACAAAATTATTATTACTTATATTTACCACGAGTATAATTATGTATAATTTAAAAATATATTTTACTTTCATAATAATTCTAAGTTAGTTTAAAAGTGATATTTAATAATTTTATCTTGACGTTAATTTTTAATAACTTAATTTTGATTGCTTTGATCATGGAATTTTTTGTGTGTAATAATCGAAAAAGAAGAATATTTTTAGTTAGGAAGATAGTCAAATATTTTCAATAAAAGAAAAACATAAATTATGAGGACAAATAATAAAATACCTGGAACAAGAAAGCTGTTTTGTTTGTGGTGTCAGAAATTATTTTGGTAAGTATACCTTATAATAATAAGTAACTAAGTAAGTCATATTTTGCATTTTATTCGCGTTAAAATAAACTTACTAGGTACAAACTACAGCTAATTTATAGTAGAGTGCTAATTAGCATACCAAACAATATCGTAACTTATAATTTAGGTTCTTTTTTATTTAAAATAAGTAATTGATTATCTCCATAAGTAAACATATTTTACTTTTTTTTAATTGTTAGTAGCCGTTTTTCCTTACCAATTTTCAAACTTTATGCGATAGGTTAAGAAACACCCTGTATAAAATTGGAAATATAAAAATAAAAGGTTGATTACAAAATAAAAATACTTGAAACAAAAATTAAGAAAAAGCTGTTAGCGGTCCATGTTTGTTTTTTCAAATATTAAATATAATTATTTCTTTGCTGCTAATTTAAGTAAAAAAATATATAACCTTTTTTACTTGGGTGGGTACATAAAACATTAAGTAGGTAATACTTTTACAACTACGCCCCCAAGGCTGGAGTAATATAAATAAATAGTAAATGTTTTTATTAAAGTATAGGACAGTTTTTAGGTTTAAACAACTTTTGTCAATAAGTATCTACATAAGTATAATAATAAGTGAGTAAGTAGGTATAGGATTAATTGCGACATCTAAATATTTATGTTAGATGCCTATTTCTTGCCTAGTAAAAATACTTGACATTTTGATATTTCATACTTTAGGTTAATATTAGCTATGTCTTTGTCGCCTAATTTTTTTGTGTTATTAAGCCTTGTTCGGACACGGCTAGTAATTTAGTCGAATAGCGAGTAATAAAGTTTTTTGTGCGTGCGGACAGTAAAAATTAGGAAAGCAGTTTAGTGTAGTGGCTCTCCATACGCACGAAAATACTTAATTACTCGCTACTCGACTAAATTACTAGCCGTGTCTAGCATTATAATAAATACACGGGCATTTCCCTTCAGTCAATATTCTTTTAATACTGTCAAATTATTAAAAAATATCTATTTTAATTTTAAAAAGTATAATAAACCAATCATGTATTTTTAGTTTGAATTAAAAGAGCATATAATTTTTTCGAGAAATAGGTAACAAAACTTAAAAAACCATTTTTAAGAAAATTGCTAACAAAAAAATCTACTCTTTTCTACTTTTTTGTAAATCTTGTTAATAAAAAATTGAGATAACTACCTTTTTATATATTAAATATTTTATTGTTATTAAAGAAAACTACAATCTCTTAAAATAATAGCAAGACGAATAAAATATAAAAATCTGCATGTAATACATTTCACTCGCTTCTAGAGACAAACAATACATCGTCGAATACCCAGAATTACTTACAAGCGCTCAATATTTCACAGACAAGTGATAGCAAACAAAAGAATAACAAGGCAGATCGGCTTAACTCCAGTTTAAAAGGAGAAAGAATCAAAAAGAGAGCCAATACCAGTCATCTACATGAAAAAGGGGCAGACAATCGCCAGGGGGCGGGGCGACGTGATTTGTGGTCGCCATTTTGTCAAATAGTAGTGTTTTGTTAGAAAGCCTTATCTTATTGGACGATCTCCCACCTTCCCGCTCAACTTTAAATCGAAGACGAAGATGTTCGGAAAGGAAGCAGTTTTGTTTCTGCTATTTTTCGTTTAGACCTAGCAATCTCAGCTTTGGAATGAAACTCATGTAATTCCGTACATACGAAAATAGTTGTAAAAGCCCAAAGCTCGCGTCAAACAGTCCTTTCGCGTTAAAACTTCCACATATAAAGTTATCCTACTTTGCGGGTGCTACAAGCAAATCATCCCGCGACGCCTCAAACTGTTTGCCTAGTCCTCAAAACTTTTGATAACTAAATTTCCATACTTTTCCTGCTCTTACACACAAAATTGAAACGTCTTTCAAGTTTTCAGGCTCCGCCTTCGATCCTGTCGTCCCTCCCTGTTCCTGAAAGCTCGCCAATCAATTTCCGACTCTACCCGACTGAGTCCGATCCTATACGAAGGCTCGTTGCCAAGGGTTACCGGTTGAAAGCTGCTTTACCAATACTTAGTGCTTTCGCGCTGTTCGTTGATGTTGTATCGTATAAGCTTTGCTCTATGTTGATTTTTGACAATGACAGTTGCGGTAGTTATTTAACTGTTGGTTTTTAAAGTGTTGTGACTGAGGATATTAGTATTGTTTAATTAACTGTGATCTGTGATTAGTGTGTGTTAGTTATTGATCTAATTAAGGATGTATCGAATTGCTACGTAAGTATTATCTGATCTTATTAAGTTGAGTTTAGGTTGTTTTACAAAAAGATGTTAGGGAGATATTTTTATAGATAATCAAGCCTAAATAAACACAGTTATAAGCGTTTACAGTTTTTGTACAAAAAACATTTTTAAACATGTAGAGTGTAAAGCCTTTCTTAAGTGAAACTGTAGTAAAAAATTGTTTATAGGTATACACCATTGATGCTGGCAACCGTTGGAATACCACAGTTTTAAACTATCGCTATCAAACTAAATTTGTTATATATAAATAATCAGTCATTCAAGTAATATTTCAGATTGTGTTTTTATTAGAAAAATATATTTTTAGTTTATTATTAAAACAACATTTTAGTTTTGCTTAACTACAAAGCCAAGTCAAAATATCTAAAATAACAAATACAGAAAACCACCTATATCTGGCTGGGGTTACTTACTTTCGTGACTGTTGGGCTCTCTAATTTAAATAGGTTAAATATTGTCCAAGTAATGAATTTGTTTTAGTTTAAATTAATAAAATATACCGACGTCATTTTTGGGGGTAAGTTCGTTGGTATTATAATTTTCGGCTAAACTTTTTCTGTTTAAATGTTTTTATCTTTCAAATGAAACGAATAAAAATAATTATAATTATTAACAGTTAATTAAAAAGACAACATATTTTTTTAATAGATATGTAGTTTTAACACAAAAATGTTTACTTTGTAAGAAGCAACAGTTTGAAGATATTTTTAAGTTGTCTAGTGCAACCAGAAAAATTATGTGAAAGAATACTATACATTTTTGTATATTATGTGACATGTTGCTTAAACGCTTTATATGTCGTCAAATATTGTAATTTGCCGTAACTATTAACTCTAATAAAGGTATATTAAATATTTTAAAAATACTGCTTTTAACTAGATATATATTTGTGTGTCTATTAGTATGTTAAAAGGTATAATAGTAAAAAAGAGAATCAAAAATAATATTTTTATGTTATAATATCTAAAAACAAAATAATTAAAAATTGACAAAGAAGTTATACCTGTAGGTATTTTTGGAAATTGTTTTTATACTGCGACAAGTCAAGTCACATTTTTTTTGTTAAATCATATACTAAGTACTAGGTATACCATATTATTTTGTATCTGCTTTTATAAAATAAAATATAATTGTTTTATATGTGTATACAAGTGGACCAACAATCTATCTTACAAGTTTAAATTTCATAAAAATTATGCTTCTTTATATTTTCGTTAAATGCAAAATAACTTATAATTTTATTCTGCTAGTATAAAATCATTATGAGAAAAATGTTACTTATTTAGACGTGTTTTTTAAAAAAACGTTAAAAATGTTTTAATTAAAATTATTAACCAAAACTAAAATTATTTAAAATATGAATTAATTTTTAAACCTCAGTTTGGTAAAATCATCTTTCGTTGCTGTAATTGTTGTAGTTTTTAAATTTATTGTTTTACAATTAAGAATCGTGTTCTAAACAAGCAATAATATTAGATTTAAAAAAATATTTAAATTATAATTGTTGTCGATTGTCTCCCATTTGAGAAAGAAAAAAGTATCACATTTTTAAAATTGTGAATATGGCACTTGATAATAGTAGTAGGTAATAGGCAGTTTTTTTGCTTTATTAAAATAAAAATAGGTACTTTTTATATATTATTATACAGTATGTCCACAAATGAACTTTACAATGGGACAAATGGACCAAAAATTTAAATGTTTAAGAAAGTCATGTATGGCAACTGCATGCTTTGCTTCTTAAAAAAACAAAATTTTAAGAAATAAATATATTTTTAGTATAATATTTTTATTTATTTACACTTTTTTGTATTTAAATATAGGTAGGTATTTAAAAAACTTTTGACATTAAATAAATTGTTTATTAAAACCAGGTAAATTATGTAAAAAGATGTAAAATATTAGTAAAAAAATATGTACCCGAATTTTTTTATTACATTTGAAATTTCCAGCAGTTGCCATATATAACTTTCTTAAACATTTAAAATTTTAAAATTTTTGGTTCATTTGTGCTATTGTAAACTTCATCTGTGAACACACTATATATTGAAATACTTGATATTTCTTTTTATAGCCATTAAACGTAAAATACCAAATTACCATATATGATAACAACGTTAAAAAAATATTAAAAATTAATAAAATTTAATATTTATTTTAGGCTCCAAAAATGGTAAATAAATAAAATGTTTTATCTGAAATAGTACCAGGTTAATAGTAAACGTTTTAAAAAAATGACCATGGTAAAATTATAAAAATCGTTTTAAAATATAAACATAAAATTAAAGAATTATTAAATTTATAGCTATTTAAATCTTATTTAACCAGAACTAACCAAAACAATTCCCCTTTCCCTATACTAAAGTTTACGGAATATTAATATATTTATATTCCTTATGCCTATACCAGCCAGCGTTTGCAATGTAAGCGCAAAAAATGTGTTTTTACGACTTTACATTAGAACTCTAACCAGAACTAACCAAAACTACCAGAACTACTTATACATAAAAATTGGCTCAAAATCCGTTGAGTAGTTTTAAAGATATAGCATATAAGCATACATACATATTACATACATACAGACGCGAAAAGCGACTTTGTTTTATACTATGTAGTGATGGTAAAGATCAATTGGCGCTATAAGATGCAAAGGAGCCTAACCCATAATTTTACCAAAACGCGTTAGTGTACATTTACAAACAATTTGGAAATTTCAAATTGACATTTAAACAATTGTTTAAATGTCAATTTGAAATTTTAGAATTGGTTGTAAATGTAGCATTAATCACAGTAAAGTTATCTGATATTTAAGTAAGTATTTTTAGATGCAAAGTGACCCAAGCAATCTTCGGGCACCGATTGGTAGATATCGCTGGTTTTGAAATATAATGCAACATTCTCTTGGAATTTTAAAGTCATTTTTCTTATTGGTAGTATTTCGGCAACTTAGCATTTTAAAACCTCAATTTGCAATCTCCAAATATAACTTATCTTTTCTTTTTCTTTTTAGATTATTTTTAAAAACTGATTTTAAATAACTGATTTAAAATAATTTTATTTCAGGTTTCGATAGCCACGTGTTCACAGAATTTTTGCAGTCGCATCTATCAACTTACATGAGAATAACAGCTGAAGATCGTAGCCAACTATGACCAAAGCAACCGTGACGTACTAAACAAACTTTCGGGTTAAATCGGAAAGAAGATTGAGCAAAGCTAAGTGGATTAAAGAGGCAGTGGAGATCTTAGCCTCAATATTCGCGTAAAATTCTAGTTTTTCGAGAGTGTAGTGTTAAAAAGCAAACTGTACCCCATGATTATGGAGATGACGAACGAATCCGCGGTAGGGAGGTGGTACGAGAGCCCCAGGACTGGTACTTCGGCTAGCCCCGCACAGGGCAGTATAGAAAGTGCGGGAAATTCGGACCTAAATTCAAGTGTAGCCGAACATATGGGGGCATTTTTTCTAGATCCCTCGGGGTCGCAGAGGGCGAGGTACTACCATCAGAGTATGCACGCGCCGTATGGAAGTGTGGCAAGTCATGGTAAGTTTTCTTAGATGTAGGTAAAATCAAAGGTAAAATATAGGCAATGGGTTTTAATAAACAAAAAAACAATCAAAAAGTAATGTAGTATATTTTAGACCTATCTAAGGCTTAATATAAATAAAAAAAAACGCTATTTTGTTTTATTTTATAAACAAGAATTTAAAATGTTAGAATTATGTTGTTGTATACAGTTTTTGTTACGTAAAGCAATATTTTTCTAGTGTATAAAATACGTAAAGTAAATCTTAAATAACATAAAATATTTTTAATTATTTGTGTGTCATACCTTTCACGATTATTTTAAAAATATGGTTTCCGTCGGAAAACTTTAAAAACATTTCATATTATTTTTTGTTACTTTTATTAACAATAATTTAAAAAAAAAATGATATCTAATAAGTACCTGAAATAGGATAAATTTTAAGTTTTTGTATAGTTCTTTTCACGATCTAAGAAAGTGATTTGACTTAAGATGGGATAATGACATGCAATAAAGCCATACAAGTATTTGCCATGACAGATCCGTATCCTAAAAACTCATAAGACTTTTAGGTCATCCCTGTATTCCTTTATTTTATTGTAATGTAATATTTGCAGGTGGTCAAAAAATACCGGCAGTAATGGCAATTTATAACTGATCGTAACTTATAAGTACAAAACAAATCTTTATTTGAACACATTCTAAAATACTGTCAGTTATCAAGTTCTGTAGTGATAGTGTGTTTAAAGATGTCCAGTGCAAAAGCCGCTTTAGGCAGTAGCCGAAAATTGTTGTCTGTTAAAGCAGAAATATTTGTTAAAAGTGTTTATTTAAAGTTAGTAGTGCGGGGCTACGAAAAACATTTTTAATAAAGGAACCATCAACTTTAACCAGCGTTTCTGTTGGGACTGGTTTCAAAACAAATTATTACCGAATATATCACCACCACCAAAGAGTAGTATTCTTGTTATTATTATTTAACAAACCCAACAACATAGTTTACATGTATCCTTTGGCTTTATACTTGGGAAAACTGGTTGCATGGTCTAAAACTAAGAAATACAAAATTGTACTTAAAAATTGGGATTATATAGGGCTAGTTATAAGTAAAAATATCCAGAAGTAAAAATGTACTTTTATTTTTTAAATACTTATACCAAATTCTATGTGTAAGTCTTCTAAACAATTTAATTTTATTTTAAAATTTGGAGTTAAAGCATTAAAGTAAAAAAAAGTTGTTGTCATTTTTCTGCATAAACACATTAAAACTAAATTACCCAATGGACGAAAAGGAGCAAAAATAAGAAAATAAAATATATTAAAGATTTTTGTGAAATTCGCTTCGTCTTGCCGAGTATTTAATAAATGAAAACATGTAAAAAAATCATAAAAACATTTTTATTTGTGCTTTAACTTTAAATTTAAATATAAAATTTAATTCTATACAAAATTTACTTATAAAATATTGTTATTTAAAAAAATAATAACTTTACTTTTGTCTGGATCTGTATAATACCAATCAGAGTAATTTTTATTTCTTAGTTTTGAACCATGCGACCAGTTGTTTTAAATGCCGATTTAAAATTCAAACATTTTTAATTCATTTGTCATCGTGTAACACCCCTCCTGGGACACACTGTTTATTATAGCTTGGGAGTTGTTTTTAATACAAACAAGTTTCATTTGGAAAAGTTTATTCATAAAGGTACTCAAGACCAGTAGTTAATTTTGGTTATACTTTTTAATTTTATATCTTCATTTAATTTTTTGCAATACATCTTTTTTATATCAAATTAAGAGTTATTTAAAATACTATAAATATGTGTTATATAATATATTCCCTATAATATAATATTACCTTATACATATGTACAGTAAAAAGCAGTATGTTTCTTAAAAAATTTAATTTAGATGATTTGTTGTCAAAAAATAAGTAAAAAATAAAATTACTTAAATTTAATTTTGATTTAAATATTCTATTTGCCAAAAAATATAATAATACATTTTGTACAATCTATTACTTAAAAGTCACTATTGTTGTCGTATGTTCATACTTGTAAAAAACGTATCAAACATACGGATAAATTATGTTTTTTACTTTTTATCTTGATGACAGTCCATAAAGGCTTGTACAAGAAGGTAGAAGAAAAATGCCTGGTTTTAAATGTTTAATCAATTTTATTGCTCAATTTCACCAACGTAGGATACATGTAGATAATGCAGTTTACGGCACCTGTTTATTAATTATTGTGCACTTGATTTTTAATATATATATTTAAAATATTAGACATCTTAAATAACTAATAAAATAATAAATAGATACTCCAAACAAAATATCGACAAAAATAAAAAAATATATATATAATATACTTATTGACGTAGATAAATGCATAAAATATTGATAAATAATGATCATGTATGAATGAAACTGAAAATTTATTCTGATTCAATATTTTAATGAAATTCCGATATTTACTATTATTATTTCGCTTGAATAGTAATAGGTTATTAAACAAATATAACGCATATAGGCTAATATTTATTTATTTATTCCTGCCATTTGTAATGATTATAGTTATTAATAGAAACCGTTATAAAGTGCAATATTGTGGTAATCTGATGGCTGGTTTTTAGTATAAATTGCTTTATTTTCTCATGGATCTCTTACAAATTATTATCTTGTTTATCCAGAAAAAAGACATATAATCTACAGGGTGTTCTAAAAACTAACTCATTTAAAGCAGCCAATATACCAAACATTGTTCATATAATAAATTCTAAATAAAGCAGTTTTTTAAAGTAATAAAAATTTAAAAACTTTACCAGCTACCTGATATTTTTGACCACTGTAATTATAGTAACATGCAATTATTTCTTTACTGTTAATATTTCTTATGCATGGTCTTAAGTTTTTATCCGGTTTTTTACAACAATTTTCGCTTTGATAAGTGACATATTATTGGTACAATAGTTCAAATAGTTTTTATTTTGGGTGTTTGTTGAAAAAATGGCACGCGTTTCTGAAAACAATAACAAAAAATGCAGCTACATTACCTAAGACGTTACAATTTAAAAGCTTTTATATAAATAATAGTTGATAATTGTTTTTTTAAATCTTATACACGGCGTGCTAAGACTTTCGTGGGCAATTTTTGTCAATGCGCGGAAAAGAGACGGTCTAGAGCGAGACGTTTTTTTATTTTTTGGCGGTGGAAATCTCGACGCATAATAACCTACTTTACGTATGCCAGAAAAAGGTCCGAAAATCTGACAGGTCGTTTTGTTTAGGTTAGAGGAAATAAATGGCGATATTGTTTGTATTGTTAAATGTACAATGAAAGTTTAATGAGGGAATAAAAGAAGAATTAATTAACCAGAACTAACCAAGACCTCCCACCTATACTCTGTTTTTGGTTTTTGGTGTTTTGTTACTTGATATTACTCGAATATTTTCTACTGAAGAGAGAGTATAGGTGAGGAGTCATGGTTAGTTCTGGTTAGTTAAATCTTTTTTCTTTTTAATTCCTTAATTAAGCCTAAGGCTAATACACACTTTGTTTTTATTTATTATTTTGCGGCATATTATTCAAAATCGGTTTAAATTCTCTCCGGTACAGGTACAGATACCATAAAAATTATGCGTCGAGAATACCTGCAGCATTACCATGAAACCTTCGCTCGTGCGTTGAGTTTACCTGTTGCAAAATTTTCATAATAATTTCTGCGTCGAAATTAAATCCGCCCTTACTTTTTATCGATAGTGCAAGGTCAAACATAACCCATAAAAATGTTTTAGTTTTCCTCAAATTACTTTTAATTTATTTTCCTTCTGTTATATTGTTATTTGAATTTCTAGCCACTTAAAATTTAAAAATTGATAGAAATTTCTTCCTTTTAAGTGTATTATTACAGGGCCGGCTTTAAAGGTTTTGAGGCTCCGGGGTCACGAAGAAGTGGAGGTCCCCAAAATGGGCGTAACTAGGCACCCAACTTAGCAGCTGATCTTCTAACATAATACATTTTATTATGTACGTATGTATACGTCCATATTCCTATTCTGGGGCTCCACATTCGTGGAGGCACCGGCGCGGTAGCCCCGCCTGCCCTTTCTTACATCCGGCCCTGTGTTATTATGTATTTAGAGAGAACATACTAAAATTAAATTTAATTTACTACATTTAAGCAGTAAGCGGGTTTTATATGTACTTATTCCTTCTTTGTTCTTTGTATAATCTTTACCTGCCACTGTTCAGCACATTGAAGCGTAATTGAAAGATATTTTTGATATTTTAACTTTTCTTTACGAGTTTCATAAGCTGTTAAAATAAATTTGTTAACGCTTACAACTTCCTGTTTAAATAGAGTGTTATTTTTCAGAAGATAACTTTACGTTTTTCAGGTTATTAAGACACTGGACTAAAAGCCAAAGATTACTTAGAATATAGAGAATCCGTCTTATACTCATGTACCATTCTATCAATCGAGGGCTTTACAGCTCACCTATTACGACAAAAATAAGAGATAGATATAGTAGGGTTAGTCACATGTTACTCATGCAACAATTTGCAAAACTGCTGAGTGGTATTTGCGAATTTTTATAAATGCCCTCCGCTGTCGGCCCAACAGCGACCGGCTTATTTTCGACCGATAATAATTTCGGCGTATTAGTCACCGAATTTTTCAAACCCCCATTTTTCTACCTAGTGGGTCTAGAATACATTGAATTCAAGACGCACTGTTGCCAAAATGTAGGTGGATTATAGAGATATTTTTAGAATCAGTAAAGGGTACTAAGGGTAGGTACTTAATTAAATTCAAGACTAATACACACTTACGAATGGTAAGTTCTGGTAAGCAACGCCTTTTTTCTAACTCCTTGATTAAACCCAAGACGAATACACACATACATATATTACAATACGTATATTCTTGTATTTTATGTTTACGTAAATTTGTAGGCCTCTATATGCAATAAATAAATAATATTATAAATGTATCTACAATTTCTTTACTTTTTAAAATATTTCACAAAAAGAAAACAACTGGTTGGGAGGATTTTATAAACAACTTGGCAACAATGCTTATGCCCCATTGGGGTTCATTCTTATTTAAATCCGTAGGTCGCTTATAGGTCGGTTTTATTGCTTTTTAATGATCGGTCGCAGATGAGTCGGTCTCAGATAAGCCTATTTGCAGCTAAGCACCGGGACCGACGAAGAAACAATACAATTGGTCGGCCGACGACGTTTTTATAATATACGTTTTTTCTTTTCACTTTCTAAAGTGCGCATACGTGCCTCTTTTTTGGTTTTAATGCATAGAAGCCCATAAGGTATAAATTTTAAATGCAGCCGGGTAAATTAGCTCGATTTTGTATGAAGGGAGGATTCGCATAACTTTATTTTGCCAAAAACGCAAGTAGTTCTAGTTATCTAAGTATTCCACTTGCTTTGCAATTCTTTTTACCGAGCAGAGTATTAGTGACTTCTCATAAGTGGCCTTCGCTAACCACCGCGATCAATCGAGAAACAGTAGAGTTGGTCGGCCGTCGACGTTTTAATAATATACGTTTCTCTTTTTAATTTCCTGAACCGCGCATAATATGTACTTCTTTCTTTGGTCTTAATGGATTCTGCATTGCTAGATAAGCTCATAAGGTCAATTTAAAATGCGGTCGAGTGAATAAGCTCAATTCTGTATAAAGGGAGGTTTCGCATAGCAATAGAGTTTCGTTGTTCTTAAGAAATAATTATATTTGTGTTTTAGTTTAAAAAATTATTTACGTAGGTGGGTCATTAACCAAATGACCTTAAGGATGAGCCGCGCCAGATATTCAGTACCTATTTGTTTTAGAAATAAGCTCCCTAATTATGCGCCCTATTAGCTATTAACTTTGCGACGCTTAAAAATCTATTATGTCACAAGCTGCTGCTTAACTGTAATTGCACAAAAGTAATAAAACTACGCCATAAACTAAAAATATTCGTGCCTTGATTCAAACTTTACTTTGAAAGACTAATTAAATTTGCATTTAAAGTTAAATATTTGTGGTCGTTAGTGAATACGTCCTTTTATAGATAATTTACCGTCCAGTTCTTTAACTTTCAAATTCTTTGCTGCATTCCTTTTATTTTCAATTCCGAGAAAAGTTGGACGTTTTTAGGACCGGTAAAAGTTATAAATAATAAAACTACCAAATATAAATTCAGGCTTGTTACAAGCCCAGTCGACGATGTTCACTATTGATTTAATAAATTTTAAAAGTTTAAAAATGTTTTTTATTTTATGGGACACGAACGGGCATATAAAAAGAAATCAAGTCGAAAGTTTGGGACGTTTCTCACAAGAGTTGAGTTACCCACGATGTACCTGAAAAGGGTTGAATGATATTTTAAAATGTTTGTTTAATTAATTTTTTGTTTCTTTTTGCTTTTATATTACTTAATAATTGGTAAGGTTATTGATTAGTTCTTTAATTAATTAAATTATTCTGAATAAGCAGATAAGTTCGTGTAAAGTAAATGAGACATTTTTTGAGAGAAATTTTACTGTTAAATAAAGAAATACACACACGTTTTTCTTTATGAACATTTGAGGAAACAATAAAGTAACCAAGCATTAAATTATTTATATTATTGTATTTTTTTACATGTAGATCAAAAATATAACAAATGAGTTTTTACAGGTACTCAAAACTGGCCATATTAAGACTTAAGAATCAAAATGTAGTAAGCCGTTAAAGAAAGGACCAATAAATAATTATTATTTAAAATTATAGCTACTAAACGGTACTTTCTTAAACTTAAGACAAATACTATAATTTAGGCTTATATTGATACATAAATGATATTGCAGATTTTATACCATTTTTTAAAAATTAACAATAAGGGGGAGCATGTACCTAAATCTCTGCTTGAACTCACCTGTGTTTATCAGTTGCACTCTTATTAGTCCAAGAGCCCGTAAGCGACAGGCCTTCGCTATTTTTAAAAGCTGAAAATTTGTCAGTGCATGCTCCCAACAGAAGTAGAAGCAATTTTAGACTACGAAGTTTGACTCATAGTGGCTTTGGCAGGTACCAGGTACAAAAGGTTATTGAAGTAAAACTTAACTTTCGTCATTTTGTAAGAGCTGAATTTTTATATGTATGTTACTTGGGTACCTATAAGAAGATATTTTTCTAGTCGCCAGACAGTTTTGACAGTTCCAACCCCTTGGCGGAATATTATTTTGGGGTGGCCCAGTGGTCCGAGGAAGTCCAATATCTTTTTATTTAACAAGATGACAAAAAGTTTTAAATAAGAGTTGCAGGGTTTTCAAATAGGTATGTCCTAAATATATTTTGATGTATAAAGAGTATTAAAAAAAATATATATTGCTGCGAGATCGTTATTTTTTATGTTTTTTTTTGGGTACTCTGTATACATCAAACTATTTTTAGGAATGCCTATTTCCCTATTTGGAAACCCTACAACTCTTATATAAGACTTTTTATCATATCTTGGTAAATTACAGAAATATTGGACTTCCTCGGACCACTGGAATACTCTAAAATGTTTGTATGCCAAAGGATAGGAACTGTCAAAACGCTTCGGCGACTGCAATGGGAAAATATCTTCCCATAGGTATTTAAGTAACATATCCAGAATTTAGATTTAAAAAAATAATGAAAATTAAGTATCAATAAATTAACCTTTGGCACCAAAATGGTACCAATAATTAACGCACTTACTGCAAAGCAAATACGAGTCAAACTTCGGAGTTGAACATCGCTTCTACATATGTTGGAGCATGCACTGACAGACTTTCAGCTTTTACAAAATAACGCAGTTCTGCCGCTCACGGGCTTTTACTCTATAGGAAGTATATAGGTACTAGATGACACTTACGTCAGTGATAGTTTAAAATTACAAAACTTTCAGCATCTCCTAAATATTTTAATGCAATAACAGATTATTCAGCAAATACAAATCGTTGAGCGAATATTCTTGTAATCCGACCCGATAAAAGATATTATGTTTTGCTTATTGTCGTATTACACTCCATATTATATTGCTTTTTTCTGAATTTCGAAAAGGGATTTTATGACAGTCAGTCGGATATTAACAGCAAAGCTATCTACTCTAGGTAATGATTCTTATAATTAATGCTTTTTGTCTGCTAAAGCAAATGTCTTTTTAAAACAATGTACATCTCATAGTATTTGTTAGAAAAAAAACTCCAAATCGAAAAAATTGTCATGTCCTTAAATTTTTGCTTGGGCACACAGTGACATTTGCTAGATGGCACTTTATGTCAATAATATGACAAGATTTCAAAAGATTCTAAATTCAGTAACAGGTAATTTAGCAAATACAAATCGACGAGCAAAGATTCTTGTTATCCGACCCGATGAAAAGATATGTTATGTTTGTTGTCGTATCACGCCATATTATATTGCATGATTCCGAATCTCGAGAATGCATTTTATGACGGTCAGCTTAACATAAACAAGAAAGCTTTGCTGTTTCGTCGTCTGCGTGGTATATGATTTGAAGCACATGTTGCACCGGGCAAGCGAAATAATACCATGGTTATATTCAAATTAAATTACAGCTTGTATCGAGTGGATCATGGTGTACAGTCTGCGCTCCGGGCTCTGAAATGCAAATTTCCCCTTGGTTGGGTTAAGAATTTTTATATAGTTAGGAAAATGGGTTTTAAATGGTCATTTCTTTATAAAATACCGTAGTATCGTGACGTCAGTTCTTATATAACTTACCGTAATCATTTATAGAAGTTAGGTGGTCTCAGTAATATCGTAGTTGGTGATGTATTATACTGAGTAGCCGATAAATGCTTGTTTAAATTTATATGAAGAATCCAGGTTAAAATAGGTAGATTTTAACTAGTTAGTTTTTTTTCAAATTGTATCGTTTAAAGATTAAACGTGAAATATTAATTCTTGTTTTATTTTGCACTTAATTTATTTAACCTGTGATACTTGTTTTAGTTCTAGGACGTTTTGTCTCCTCTTGCAATATAAATAAGATATGTCTAGATAAGAGAATTCTATATTATACATATATTTTAGAAATAATACAAGTATTTCTAACCTGTTTTAAATAGTGTCGAGCGCACGTCTTGTCACCAAAGATTTTATCTTGCAATATTTGGCTTCTAAAGATCCCCTATAGCATCGAAGATCGCCACATTATCACATATACATAAGATCTTAACAAGGCTGAAAGATGTGAACTGATCCCTTGGAGGCGCCTCAAGGGATCAGTTCATGTCTGAAAGCCTCGCTAAGAACTTATTTTATGATTAGATCATAAAATAATTTTGCCGAAAGCTCTTGAACCTTTTTTGTAAAAAATATTTAGGGGTTGCAACTATCTCTGAGTAAGTTTTACATTAAATTTTTTATATAACCTAAATGAAAATAATTATTTTATATATAAAAAAAATATATTATAAATTTATTTCTTTTAAAGTATTCTTTTAATTTTTATTATATTACTGCAAGGTCAAAATACCTCTTCATAATATATATAAAACAAAGTTTAAGTTTCTTAAAATATTAATTACAAATTTTTATTCTGGAGAAAAGCCAAATAATATTTTGTTTAAATTTATATACCCAGAACACAAAATAAACTATAGAAAAATATATTTTAGTGATAACGAAGTTACTTCTAAAATGTTTAAAAATAGTGTCGAGGGCACGTCTTGTCACCAAAGATCTTATCTCGCAATGTTTGGCTTCCAAAGATCCCATAAAGTATCGAAGATCGCCACATTACCGCATTAAAATAAGATATGGATAGATAATCGAAGTAAATGGGCGGGTATGCTTATATCTAAAAATGTGCTGTGGACGATAAGGCCGAAAATTATAGTCATCAAGTTCTCGCAAAGCTATACTTATTATACCCCACTTACAACGAGATTTTTTTTATTAATTCGATAATATTGGTTATTAGGTTTTAATGTCGGGTTCGATCGGACGAGCGTATTAATTTCGAAAGGTCGTGTCCCGTGAACTCGATGTTATTGTCCAAAAGTAGTATGCTGCAACCTCGAGAAAAGATTGCTTTTTAACGGTTAATGGGAAGACACGTATAACGAGAAAATTTTAATTACAGTTTTTTGTTATTAATTTTTTATTGGATATGCGTTTACGTTTTAAGCGGAGCCTTATTAATGCCTTTTAATACACACCTTTATACGAGGTATAAGTAAACGTGAAGTCAATTAAAATTTCCGGAATACTGTTAATCAGAAAAACGGTTTTTCAAAGCTAAATTAAAATTTTATTATGGCCGGCGAGGTAATTTTTTTATTAGTTAAGGCACCAATATTTTTAAATCTTTCGTGTATGAAAACACAAAAGAAACCAAAACTAACCAGAACTAATCCCAGTGTGTACAAACATATTAAACTAATTCTTTTAAAGGCGTTTTCAATATTTTCAAATTATTTGTTGCTCATTAAAACAAAACAAAAATCATATAAATCGGTGTAGTAGAAGTCCCTACCGGAGTGTCTGAAAATTGTGGCTTTGCGTTTGAAAAATATAGATATATGTTTAAATTTTTGTGACAGCCCACGAAGGCTTATGTCTAAAAACCAGAGTACCGTAAATGTCGGCTTATAAGATTTTTAACCCATTTTTTTCCTATTCCGTCAATGTTTTCCAAGCACTGAAACGACATGCAGTTTTTGCATTTCACAGCACCTTTTGGACTACGCGGTAGTGCCCCCACGAACGTATTTTTCTAAATATCTACTACCCAAAAATGTCGTCTTGATTGGGGATCGAACCCGGGTCTTCTGGGCTTGCCTTCCTGTGCTACCAGGGAGAACAAATTAAAGTAAATAATCGAGATTTTAATGTAGGCAAATACATATCAGGTTTATTCTAAAATAAAAGTCCATTCTTCTGTTTTGCTTAGCAACAAACTTTTATAATCATAACTTTTTCAATAGAGATCCTTGCAAAAACATTCAATCTTTCTTCACCCTTTGTATTTCTTTAAAAGGGTTAGAAATATTCGCTTTTTGAGTCCGAATATAAAAATAAATGTGATTGCTTGTTGTAGAGATGAAATTCTCCGGTTTAGGGCGATGATCATACAAAAAATGTAGACATTGTTGCCTACTTAAATTGGTAATTTCCTTACTGTTTTACCAAAAATCCAACATGTTCTTCAGTTAAAATGAAACACCTTAACATTATCTGATACTCACCGTACGTGGATAAAATATACAGATGCTTATCGGGCACAGCAATTGAAATATAATGTTGATATTTATGTAAATCCATCGATAGACGCGTTATATCCGACATAAGTTTTAAAATATCTTTTGATAAAACACCTGTATTGATTTTTAATTTGCTTTATCCTTGATTTTATCAATCATGTCAAAATCTCAGTGGGTACTATAAACATATTTTTTAAGACTTGTTTAACTCAAGTAATCATGATTTTTGATATTAGCTGTATTTTTTTATCTATTATCCCTAGTAGGATATGAGTAATTAATACGAAACTTATAGATTTTAAAGTTGAAAAAACATTTTTATGAGACAGTTTTTATAGTTTGAAAACTATAGGAATAAATGTCTGGCCACACATAAACGCAACGTGGTATCGCTGGTGAAATGTAGGGGGATGCGCTGCAAAAAGTTTTATATTTAATAAATTGCAGTTATAGATGGGCCCATATTTAATTCATTCTGAAAGCGATGCCGCTAAGTACACAAAAATGATAAACTAAATAAACCTTTTCGAAGGCACATAGCTTTGGACAGAGCCTGATTACATATTTTTAGATAAATAATAAAAAATACATTGATAAAACACGTATCACCTACTTACAAAACATTCTTTAATTTCGCCTCTGCCTACTATAAATCCGGTGGCACGTGGCGTGGTACTAGAAACTCGTCGGGTTAAAATTTTCTTTGCTGCAATAAATCATTGTTCACAAAAGGGTTTCTTTACTTTATCATATTTTATGTACTTGGCGGCATCGCTATCAGAATGAATTAAATATGGGCCCATCTATATGTGAGTCGGTTATACCACGCTTTAAATTACACCTAATCACACCTTATCGTAAAATAAGGTAACACAGTTTTACTTATACTATAATCAAAGTTTGGATAAAAAAACATAGATGATTAGGAAAAAATGTATTTTTGAGGGCATGAATAGTGCTTTTGAATTTTTCCGAAATAATTTGCCCCACTTTTCTCTATTATTGTGAATCTGGGCTCAGTGCGGCTTTGGTGCGGTTATGTGTGGCCAGACCTTAATGGTTCGTGCAAATACCTATACATGCTGTTTTTAAACAGTGGTGCCAGACTGCTATGCCATAATCCTCTCTTTAAAATAAAAAAATACCTTATTTAAATTAGTATTTATTGTTGTTAAATATTTGCTAATAAAAATTATAAAATCTAATTTTTAAAAGAAAAACAAGATCCGAAAAAAATTAAGAAACATATAAGCTCTATTTTTATTCACTTAATATAAAGAAAGTACAAATATGTTACACACATTTAAACAGTCAATAGTGTACTTTTTTGTGTGAGTGCCATAGGTAACATAGCCAAATTAAAACAAAATTGGGTAAATGATATTTGGGATATTAAAAATCCCATTTTAATATCACAAGTTTAACACCCTGTATTTTGAGAACGAGGAATTTGCGGACCCCTGTTTATATAAACTTTTTTCTTATGGTGATGAGCGGATTCAACCATTGTAGATTTGCACCACTGCTTAAAAAACCCTGCATAAATAATATTCATTATAAACACCTTTTAAGTAAGGTTATGTGTAGGTTCCATAATGAATTGAAAAGTTGATCAAATACTTATAGCGTCTTTATAAAGGATATTATATTATCAATAGATTCATATTTTTACTTTCACCCAGTTATTTAAAAATAAAGAGATTTTTACTCCAAATTACGTTTGTTACGATTGTTTTGCTAAGTAAGACCTATCATAATTTTATATATTGTGACCTTAAATAAGAAAGAAATTTGAAACAAAAATAATAAATCGATAGAAGACTTAACCTTTCATTATTTAACTGGCAATTTTCTTTTATCAAAGTTCAAGATTTTACTAACAATAAGCCATTACAAAAATAGTTTTGTTTATTATTTCAATACGTTTTTAGAAAGCTATTATATTTTAGTCTCTACAACAAAATAAATGTTTGCTATCATACCAGGCTTTCAAGAATTGGCAACGTGAAATAGGATATGGCGTGCTTCATCAGATAATTTTACAAATTCAATATCTTCACAAATCACAATATCAGCCATCGGTAAAGTAGATTTAAGTGTTTAACAAGTCACTTAGTTTGTCTGTCTATCTCCTGTAGTTTATTTTACGATGGATAAATTATTCAAATACTTATATAGCTGGTTTTACACAGTCAAATAAGTTTGATCAAACATTTAATAGAATTTGTTTGAAGACGGAAGTGTAAATTAAAACAAATTATTTGACAAACTTCTTTGAAGCAGGGTTACCAACTAAGGGGATTCTGGCAAAACAACATAATGTTGTAACAAGGAAAGATTTTATTTAAATAAGCATATTTTAGCATTGTCCTTAAAATACTTAAATAAACACTTCTTGATAAGTGTAAAACCACCTTAAGAAAGTTTTAAACCGATTTTAACAATTTGAAATAATAAATCGTTACTACTGTGGATTTATAAAATCATTTGAAAAGGAAAGGAATGGTTTAGTACATACCCATGTTTCATTTGTTTCATTTGTGTCAAGAGAAAATAATAGACCCATTTTACCACACAAATATGATGTATTACTTTCAGAAAGGAGTCATCTACGTAGGGCCAGAATAACCATGTCGGGGCCTCTGGGTATTGCAATTCTTAGGGCCCCTTGGCGTTTTTTAAGTTCATAAAATACTAAGTTCATAAAATACATGTTTTTACCATAACATATATACAAAGTTCTTCAAAAAATACACTGTTTTTTTTCGGTATGGTTTGAGATTTTTTTAGATAGTCAGTTTTTGCAAAATCATTAAACTTTTTTAAAATTCTGAATAATTTTAAAAGCATTTTTTACATAGTTTCCCCAGAAAAAAATCTTAAAAATTGAAGTAGGATCTGATTTTTGGGATTTTTTCTCGAAAACAATAAACTTGTACAAGAAATAGCAGTGACTAAAAGTTCTTAGAATATGTCAAAAAATAATCCTAATTTTTAAGGAATAAAAAAAATTGACCATTTAAAAAATTCAAAAACATTTTTTTAAACGATTTTGAACAAATAATGAGTGTATTTTATAAACGATTAAAAGAAAAATGGATTTTTCAAGTTGGGTCTAATTTTTTCGAATCTTCGCTTACCAAAGCATGGGCCAGTCTTAATTTTTTTGTGTCTTGTGTCGGAAAAGCACAGTAATGTGTTTTGTAATTAAATTACATAATGTTAAAATTCATAAAGAATGAGAATTCTGAAAGTTTTCTTTAGTATTTTCGTTAAAGATACAAATATTGACAATTTAATTTTCACCTGACAAAACATTATAAATTGTTTTCTCCTTGCACGAGACCGCTATTCAGATACCTATATACTGTGCCTTATAGATAATTCGGCTCTGCGTCCGCGTCCACGTTAAGAAAAGACATTCACAGTATTTAAGAAATGACCCAAAAATATAAGGGTGAAAAGTATAAATTCTGAAACGGTAATTCTTGCATATTCTAGTCAAATGGAAAACAAAATGAGCAACCAATAATGCTTTGGTCTAATTTGTCATGCTAAACTACTATTTAATTTAGAAGTGAAGTACATATTTTTAAGTTTTTAGCGTTTGTTAAACGACAAAGCGTGGGAACCAACCTAAAAATAAAAGTTAAGAAGCTTTTTTTCTGAATGATAGACGATTACAAATTATTTGGGTATATGAAGACTGCTTTTTGACGTAAATTAGCCAATTTTTTAAAAACGAATCATAAATTGTATCAGCAATTTTAAGGCTTCTTCTTTAAGGAATTAGCCAATATTTAAAGTTTTACTGAAGAGGCCTCACTTTTCATTTATACATTTTCCCTAAGAGATCTAGAGTAAGGAACATATTTTGATATCTATCGTATCCCTTCAATCCTCCAAACTATTATACAGTTGTAGGTATTTTTTTAATTATCAGATTTACTTTTATAAGTTCCTTCACTTACAAGTAATCACGATCATTTGATCACATTACACATGCCATTTGAAATATTAATAAACATTCCAAATGAAGTAAGCCACATAAGTTTCGAAAGAATGATATCAGTTTCACTTCCATCAGTATGTTCACTGATCATGTCTCGAAAGAATACCACTTTATATCATGCTAGTAAGCTGCCTCTTACTCTATTTACGACACCCAGTCAGTATTTAGATTTTAGGCCTTTCTTTATTGTCTCAAGATTTTTAACCCTTCCTTCACTGTCTCAAGATGAAACAATATCACAATATACTCGTATATTCCCAGTTTAATACTTTTATGTTATTAAAAACCTGTTTTTTTGTTTTTGTTAAAAAGATAAATGATGAGTAAATTGTTTAAATATACTTACCGAATCTTCAAGTTTGCGCTTTAATCACTATTTTTATATTATATTTTGCTTAAAATGTCTTCAGTCCCGTAGGTCATTAAGTCCATCACAAACCTTGTAAACGATCAAAACAGGATTTTTTGAAAGAAAGACCAGAATATAAAATTATCCAAAAGACTTTAATGTGTTTTTCTCAAGCTACCTTTACCTCACTTTAATGCTTTATTTTTCAGCCAATTATGTTAATGTGAAAATATACTGTGTATAGTTCAGTTAGTTTGTTGTTTACAATTTACAGGGGCAAACATAAAAGTATGACGATAATTTAAAATAAAAAAATACATTATTGCAATATTTTTTGATGGTATTTTAAAGTCTAAATATAGTTGCTTGCTACTTCATTATCAATCGCTCAACTTGTGTTGGTTCAGGACCAATGAGGACTACAATACCCCATTTGGGGCTTCTCTGGTGTTTAAAAAGAATCGTGATACACAAAATTTCAAGATAACAGGCATCGTCACATTAGGGCTAATTTGCTAATGAGTTTGGAAAACGAAACCCAAAACACGGAACCAGGGTCGGTAAGGATTCTGAGAGATTACTCAGAAGAGCTCTCTGAGTAATAAGAAGTCCCTCGGAGTAATTCTACTTATCTGCCACGTCGAATTTACAACCGGTGGTAGGTACACTTTATCATCTATTAAGTTTTCTTATTATTGTATTTTTTAAACGACTTTAAAAACAAGGAGGTTCTTAAGTCGCCGGTATGTTTTTTTGTGTGTATGTTCTTTTTTTTAAGAGTGTACCTCCGCGGTGGTTCCGTAAAAAAACCAAGTAAGGATCGCAAGAGAGAAAGTTACTAGACCTATTTTTTCTCTCTGCCGTACGCTGTTCGTGCGGCAAAGCTGCCTCTAGATAGGTTTATACTCATGTAAATAGGTATATGCTTAAATAATAAAGAAAAAAAAAAGGACGAGAACAGGGAGGCATTCATAATCGACAATCTTGGGGTATAATTTACCCTGTATCACCAAACTGAAAGAGAGACTACAGTAAAAAGCACAGGGACGTATATTTTGATTTATTGACATTGGGGGTAATTGTTTGTTCTGGTTAGTTATTTTTTTTAAATTTGTTTTATTAGGAAAAATACTAGTAGAACTAACTTTGACTCTCCCAATTTGACAGTTTTGCATGACCGTATGTAACGTTTCAAACCAATCAAATTACACGTCCCCGTGCTTTTTATTGTACTCTCTGAAAGTGGTACTGGTGTTGTTTTTAAGTGTATGTGGACCGATGCAAGCAAAAAATCAACACTTAAAAAAATTAAACCGTGTTGAAAAAAAAAGATAATTTACTAAAAAGTTCAAAGTAATAAATAAAAAAAGTAAAAAGTAAAATACAGTCGGGTAATAATATATGCGCTAAACTACCAAATTTTAATAACTAAAAAAGCAAAAGTTTTTATAACTTTAAGCCATATGTTATTAACCGACTTAATTGTTTTTGTTCATTACATTTAACTTTATAGTGATTTTAATTTATTTTTTTAACGTCAGTTTATTATTTTTTAAGGTTTTTTTTTATTGCTAGACAATATTATGGATCTCATTTTAAATGTTAGAATCCTTATATATATATAATAATATATACTATAAGCCATATATATAATCATACCTGAAATGTGCTGTCATTTGGCCAGAAGTGGGATGTTCGCACGGTAAAACAAAAAGATAATTTCTAACTCTTATTTTTTTACGTATTTATGTTAAATCGAGTTCTTTTTACTTGTACCATGTATAAAATAAAGTAGTTCGGTATACAACCTCTGGAAAGATGTGTATTTATGGTTGAAAATCGCGCGACAACGGACATTTTTATGATCACGCCGCCCGGCTGAAGATATAGCGCTATCAGCTTACCGGCTTTTATACGCTGAAAACAAAACGGATCGTATTTCAAGCTCGATTTTTATACAAGTGTCATTTAGTCTGAAATTGTTACTTCTTCTTTTTTGTAAAATAATATCTTGTTTTTGGAGGCTTGCATTAAATACTTTTGTATACTTATTTAAACTAAGAGTGAAAAAATGGTCAATTTTTGAAGATGTATGTACAGAGTTAGCCAGTAAAAGTAAAACAATCCTTATACTTGAATTGAAGATATTTATGTTCTGTAGTGGTTGGCGGGTTTATTTGTTATAAGCTAGTTTATTGCGTACACGCCAATCTATAAATAATGAAACTGCTTCGGTCCTGGTCTTGGCGTATATACAGCTGACCCTGTCCAGTCCAATTGACTCCCATAAACTAGCCGGTCGCCTGAAATAAAATAAAGAAAAAAATTAAATAATTTTAGGCAACCAGTTAGTTCATAGGAGTCAATTGGGCTAAACAGGTCAACTATTCTCCGGGACCAGGACCGAAGCGGTCACATTATTTATAAATTGGCGTGTACCCAATAAACTACCATCCAATACAGTCCATATACCTTTGGTAATATAGCTTTTGCAAAAAAACGTGAATACAAAAATTTTGTGGTTTAATATAAAGATTTAAAATATCTACATTAAAAACAATTGAATATCAAATTTTAAGGCTATACAAAAAAAAACAACTATTTTTTTTGAGGATTTATTAAATTAAACAGGATTTTTTTATTATTTTAAAATTTATAGGAAACTTTACACCGACCTTGTGTATAACATAGTACAGCGACTTACAGTGTGGTCTAAAAATTGTTTTCTTAGTTTTAGTAGTTTATTAAAAGTTTAATATAATATATAGTTAGGTCAAAAAGAATGATAACTTTTACGAAATAAATAGAGAGCTTCTTGAAAAAGGGTCTAAATATCATGAAAAAACATGTTTGTCTTTTTTCTTTGTTTAATGCTATTTTTTAACAAACGTGATGCATTTTGCAGTTTGTAGCCAATTCTATCCTATAGAAAATTTCATTTCACAAAACTTTTCTGTTACCGCAACATTTTTTTACAACCAATAGTTACAAAGTAATGAGATATGATTAATAAAAAAGTTTTTTGATTTTCTTGATATTTGGTCAAGTCATACTGAGTTTCCTGAAAGGTTTTAAGCAAAAACATAACCGGCACCTCTTATATTCTACAACTAACTCTTTTCTGTCAGATTAGGCCTAGTGTGTTTAATTATAATATTAACTAAAAACATTTTGGATGAAGCCAGTTTTCATAACAATATTATAATGTTTATCCAAAAATTATAGGTTACCAAACAAAAAAGCATGTTCAGTACATAAACATAATACATTCTGCTAATACAATTTTGTAGGTGTTTTATTCCACAACAAAGCGCATAATATCACCATTATTTGCTATATTAATATACCTTTATTACCAATAATACACAACTACGGCGAGTTTTGTTATTTTAATACTCAGGAAGGAAGTCGCTGATAAGATCTCTTATTGTAGCCCAGTGGCCTTATAAATAAATTGAAAACAAAATGAGCATAGTGAAGCACAATGTGCGGTTCTTTTATTAATTAGTCTCCATGAAATAAATGCTATTAATTATATTTGGCAATAGCAGATGGCCAAATTGCAAACTTACGACACGAATATGATTATATTATATATATTTTTATAGTACTACTGGGTGTTACAGACTGTTGTTAAACGGCACTTTATATTATAAAAAATATTTTAAAAAGGTTTATATTAGCATGGGTCTGCAAATTCCTCGTTTTCAAGATACAGGGTGTTAAACTTGTAAAAAAATATGTTTTTTTTTATAAGTACTCTAAATATCCTTTACCCAATTTTGTTGTAAGTTGGCAATGTTATTTATGGCATTAAGGGGGTTACTTGTTACTAACCTAATTAAATTCAATATTTTCAGTGGTGTCTCAAGCGGCAACTAAAGAAATTTTTGTAACAAAAAAAGTACACCACTGATTGTGTAAATGTGTGTAAAAATAAAGCAAATTAAAATCTAGCTTTTAGGTTTGTTATGTTTTTTTGTATCTTGTTTAGTTTAAATAGCAAAAAAATAAACCAACCTAATGGCATATTTTACACTATACATAGAATTCGGAATTTTATTTTAAAAATTGGCTTTTCTAATTTTTTATTAGCAATTACGTAACAACAATAAATACTTATTTAAATAAGATTTACATTTACTCTAAAATTTTTGCTAACTAAAAATTTGTGGACCCATGTTTATATGAGCTTTTCTTTATATTTTCTGATGTAGAATCTGCCCTTCAATTTTTCGCGGCCATCTTCTGCTAAATTTATGTTTTTGGGTTATTCGGCCGTCGTCGAAGATTTTGTTTCCTTGACGTTTCGCCAGCGCTAGTTGTTGGCATCCTCAGAAGGTTTCTGGTAGACTACTTGCGTACTGCTGTAGTAGGGTCCTGGTAGACTACTTGCATACTACTGTAGTACGCAAGTAGTCTACCAGGAAGCTTCTGAGGATGCCAACCACTCGCGCTGGGAAACGTCAAGGAAACAAAATCTTCGACGACGGCCGAATAGCTTAAAAACATAAGTTTAACAAATGGGAATAAAATCCCTTCAGTCGTAATATTATATGAAAAGAGATATCCCCTTTTTGACAGATAAGAGAAAGAATTCCTGCTTTTCGTGCCATTTACCTGGAGCCTCTCCACTGACTAGTTTTGCCTGCCTCACAGGACTTACCAAAGTGGTTTTACTGTGTCCATGGTAAATAACACGAAAAACAAGATTCTTATTGTTCGACGGTGAGATATAATCTTACCGTTGATACCATACTAAAAAATCATTTAGTGATCGGCATCAAGTTTTACCAATAATTGTTTAGAATTAATATATGTCCGATTTTTTTAAATCTATAAGTAGGTATACAGTGTAGCTGTTCCAATTAGTTAAGAATCATTCATATACTTGGTCTATTCTCTAATCTCGAATATGTAGTGTCGCCTGAGACATCAATGTGATCTCGCATGAGATACTGTGAAGAGTGATTGGAAAATAGACCTGCAGATGCAGTCAACTCTTGTCTATGTCTTTCAAAGCAAAAAGCTCTTTGCTCTCTTTGTCGAAATTTTCAGTAAATTAAATTTATTTTTTGACAGAAAATTTAAACTACGTTTATGCCCATGTATGTTCATTACCTGCACATACCCTTTCCACACGGCCATCTGCGGAAGTCCGTTAGAATCCCGTCCCGCTAATCTCGTCCTATCTCTGATGGGATCGTCTGATAATCATTCGCGACGCCGTCAGCCATTGTGAACGCCTTTAAATATGGCCGCCATGCAGCGCAGCCAGGGCCAGGTGAGCAGGGGTTAATTTTCACCACCCCAACGCTGCGTGTGACTGTACGTAGGGATGAAAAACAGATGTATAAACGCACAAAACATTAATGAAATACAAGGGGACGTTTTTGCGTTTCGTTTGTGTCATGCGGGTCGGATTTTGGCAAAGTTTTGTGGATAATTGTCGTTTTTAAGAGGGTGAGGGACTGTTTAAAATTTACGGAAAACACGCCCTTGTATTGTGGGATTAAATGGAGTTGGCTTATTAAGACATATAGTTTATAATATAATCTATATACAGGGGGTCTCAAAATTACGTTATCTAAATTTTGTGACATATTTATAAAGTCAAAATACCCCGGTTAAAGCTAATTTAATTACATCTAAAATTACTTTTTATGTTTAGTATAATATAATGGGTCCATTGTTGGCAAATCGGTTCTATTCGGCGGCTAACTGGTTGGTTTTATTGTGACTAATAATTTTAGGGTACAGGGGGTGTAAGATATTGACAATATCACGAAATGCAAGTTACATTGTCGTTTTAACTTGTTTTATAGGCATTGTAGTCCTCATTTCTAGTTCTCTCTTTCTCTCTCTCTGTCTCTCTGTTTTTGGTCCATTATTCTTGCGATGTATTCTAAGGAAGTAATTCTTCTTACAGCATCCACTACACCAATTTTTTTCTTGGTTCGTTGTTTGAAAGTAGTCTATAATATCGACACCCAACATCGACCAACATCGACTTGTCAGTAGCACGCTACCTTACCTGTATTTTTTTACCACCTTCTTGCTTAAATTAGGTGTATCTGCTCCATATGTCATACCATGTTATAAGAATTTGTAAGTCTACATGTTTAGGTTTATACCCAATGCTGCTCATGCTAGACTTCTATGATTCCCGATTATTTAATTATCTCAACTCAAGGTAACATGTTCAATTTCATCGCTTTCATTTGCTCATATTTGGCCATAAATAGAGTCTTTGAAATCCACTGGCAAGCAAGAAATTTAGGTTCCGTTCAAGGTTAGTTTATATTTATAAGGTTGCGACATATCCTCAACTTTTAGGCGGTTCGAGGTCGGGGACACAAGGAAGGGCACTCCACGGAGAAAAGTTGGCAAAACTGGGTAAAATCAAAGCTGATGATCAGTTCA
This sequence comes from Listronotus bonariensis, assembly GCA_014170235.1. Classification (NCBI taxonomy): domain Eukaryota; kingdom Metazoa; phylum Arthropoda; class Insecta; order Coleoptera; family Curculionidae; genus Listronotus; species Listronotus bonariensis. Next base: position 77,737 of record JACEGR010002289.1, on the reverse strand, counting down.
GTGGCGTCTAGAATTTGCGCATTTCATTTTGCATTATTTTGGAAGGGATATTTGTAGAAAGATGTAATTCCAAATGTTTTTTATTTAAAGCAAAATTAGTTTACAACCTAATAATAATAAAAAACTATTGTGTAAACGGTTTTTCTACTAATACAATAAACTGTATATCTCCGGCACTGAACAACATGGCCGAAAAATGGGAGATGTGACGTCATAACACGTCAAAGCAATATGGCCGAATGTCGTGACCCTATATAGACCGACTTTCGGTTCCGTTAAAGTTATGATTTTCTAAGCATATGTTTCTAAAACTTTTTATTATTGTTGTAACAGAAGAGTCATTTTGTTTTTGGAGATATCTTACCTGTCATACGTATTTCTTGTCTTGATTTGTTACTCTGTCTGGGATGAGTTGGACGATGTATATGAAGGCATACACCAGCTCCAACAACTGCCCTTCAGGAGCTGAAAGAGTTGTTATTGCAGGAGGGGAATAACATCGACCAAAAAGTAACTCTCTATTTAATTGACTGCATGTCTTGTCGACTTTAAGCAGTCAGTAACATAAGATAAGAGAATACACATTAATATTGTCAGAACGATATTTTTAAAGTTTTCTCACGACTGTATTTATCTTAATTCCTACACAATAACACTAATTTTATTTTACATGTATTTTTTTAATTATAATCACTTGTAGAATTAAAATATTCCTTTCTAAGCAAGCTATTTAATATTTACAAATAAGTTTTTAAAACTAGTAAAAATAAACATATCAAATGTGGTACTTTCTTAAGAATCTCTAAAAGATCTTTTAATGTTATTATACTTATTATTGTATTGTGAACACCTAGTATAAAAAGTATACATTTTGGAAATTTTAAAAATATACATTTTTGGGAAATTTAAATTTTAATTGGATTACTTAACATTGGGAAATTTGCTACATAAAAATATACGTGAGGTGTCAAGGTTTAAAAAGTATAAATCAAACAATTTTCTAGGTTACTCTTATAATAATAAAATAAAAACATTAAACAAGCTGGGTCGCCTAGAAACGCAAAACAAACACTGAAAAATTTAATATTTAAAGAGGACAAAAATTTAAGAAGGGGGTAGTAGAATCCTGACTTCGAAAAATACTGGGTGTTCCCATTGTCCGAATAGTTTAAGGGAAGAAAGGGAGATGTTGATAGTATTATCCTGGTAAAATTGTAATTTTATTTAGTGCAAAATATAATATTTTTTTATTTATTTTGTGTGTTTAAAGTGTCCACTACCCCATCCGAGTTACGCACCCCAGGCGACGTAGTTGGCTAAAGAAAAATACGTTGTCACAGTATCTTCGTATAGATTTACAACTTGAGACCAGATACAATATTATAAATCTTTATTCTTATCCGAACCACAACAATCTCTCTCTCTCTCTCTTTCTCTAATTATAATGTTATAAATCCATTCTGTACGCAGCTTTGATTTTTTTAAATAATAATACTAATATTAATACTTTGTTCTACGCCTATGCTCAAAAAGGGTAGACACTAACAAGCTCTGAAAATGGGCCTTTACATATAGAACACTAAAAGCTTCCTGCGTGTGAAAATAATTTATGAAAGCAGCAGGAGGGCGCAGCGAGCGGGGGCAGTGATTAATTTTGGTAGTCGTGTTATTTAATGGGATATTTATTGTTTAATGGGGTTTTGGGTCGTGGTTAGGAATAAACCAACAGGAATAGGGAAATTTTTCAACATTTTTCGTTTTTTCTTGGTTGTCAGGGACAAATTTTAACGTTTCAATAATATGCACACGGGGTGGTAAAGTTTTAAGAACGAGTTTTAGGTTAATTTTATTTATGCGGAGTGATCATTGGATGATTTAACTATACATATGAACGAACAAGTAATTTTTAATTTAAGAAGTATATCCTAACTTAAAATTCAGAAAACATAAATTACTGGTATAGGACAGGTTGTCTATATTTAGGATTGTTTTTAAGATTTATGTGTGATCTTAAAAAAATATTTATTATATCATCTGGCATCAATTTTGCAACAATTGGTTTTAATAAAATAGAGAACAACTTGGTTATTCAGGGTGTCCCAGAAATGTAGTGTATCTTTTAGATTCATATAGAACATATAAAACATATAAATGTAATATGTATAAATGTTTCTATAAAATTTTTCTAAAAACCAAAAACAAGGTTTAATATTAATAAACTAAAGCGTTTACCGAAAAAATAATTTGCCTAAAAAATACGGTTTTATTGCATTATTTTGTATATCGGTTAGACATGGAGCTTCCTCTAACATTATGCATTTTTAGCTCTAATTGACGACCTTAACTTCAAAAGGGTCTAAGGGCCAAAAATGCCAAAAATTAGATTTTTGCTTTAAAAGGTCCTATTTACAAAGCCAAACGATATTAAGAGGGTTCTATATGCCATCGATAAAACTCCACTACTAAAAGGTAGGGATATTTATACAACAACAATTAAAAACCCTTTCTAGTAAGGTTTTGTAATGCTAAACGTTATCAAACAAAAACTTGTTTTTGTCGAAAAATTTAACCCAATTTATGGACTTCGATCGAGGAGTACCTTTTTAGGTTACGTTTAAGCTATTTAAAAATAATATTATTTTACCTTTATTTATAACTTAATAATGCAAATATTGTTTTACAAGACACCACTAATATCAACCTAATAGTTAGTGTTCAACACATTGAAACTCAAATGACAGCATAGAACTGAGAAAATATAATATAAAAAATTAGTAAACATTAGTTTGCTTTTGTCCTTAAAATAAATAAACAGACGTCAGCTATGGATTAAAATATTCATAATTGAGCTAAGCTAACCCTAAGCTGTTGTATGTCATTGCATTTACTTAATATACTTGCAGCTGCAGATCTGATAGAGCGATTTAATTAATTAACTGTATCGAAAATAAAGCTGTTTAAGAAAATGGACATAAAATTAAACCATTACTATTTGTTCATTCTAAACGATTAACCTGAGCATTTATCAGAGCATAAACCAGGAACCCGTCCACGTCTATATTCGCAAAGCATAAATAAAATCCATTTCTCATTGTCTATTTTTTCTAATCTTCTTCAATGACTCCACAGATTTATTATGTAAATTTTGACAGACTTTCAAAACAAACGAAGAGTTTAATTGGCTTGTGTAGAAGGCGGTACTTTCTATGCGGTTTCATGGTACGTACGCCGTGTAATGAATGTTTTGGTACTATGGGACCGAACCTTATGAAAAGTAGTTTTGAAGGTACACACAGCCCTAATTGTAAAGGATCTGACAATAAAAAAGTAAATGCTCAACACATAAAAAATACCCTTAATATTATTGGCTCACGTAATTTGATTTACCAATTTTTAAATCAATGTAAGATTTTTTATCTTTTTAAAATTAAGCGATCTGGATTGCTGATCCCAATCACAAGTTTGATTTGCAAGATTCAAGATGGCGAGTCCAATATTTCGGATCGAATATTTAAAACTCTTGCGATTGACGCCGAGTCTGGTGTCTTTAGGGATCTCTTATCACGAATCTAAAGTCGGATTTTCCAAATTTAATTTAGCACACCAAATATGGCGACGATTTTTAAAAATCAAAAGGTTGAGCTATATTACGTATATTCGAAGTTTCTAGTATTGAACAATAAAAAGAAAAAACGCTTTTCATATTAGGTTTAAATTTTTAATCGATGAAATTTTGTTACGATATCATGTGTTTAATGTTTTTAAATGAATTAAATAAATAGCATGCACCAGTCATTGATTATAGCTATAATACATTTTTAAGGAAAAAAAAACAGTTTTTTATACTATCCAAGTTGTTTGATACTATAGAAGTTCGTTTTTACATAGTACCTTTAACCGAGCGATCTTAGCATAGTTTCACAAGTCGATGATGATAAGCACCTACTATAACTTTTCATAAATTATGCCTATTCATATTATAAAGCTTTTAATATGTGATCACGATTTGTTTAATATATTGTATTTCAAAGATTATTGCTCTGTTGGGTACTTTTCAACAAGATTTTTTATTTAATATCATACCTAACATAACCTCAACTGTAAGACAAACGAAAAGAATTCTCTACTGTCACAATATTTTTCGTTTGTCTCACTGTTTCGAGAAGAACTTTTGCTTTACATGTTATTTACCAGGACCCTCTCCACTGACGCGTTTTGCCTGCCTTCCAGGAACTTATTACAGGGTCCTGGTGAATAAAAATCAAAGGTTCTTCTCCTAACTGTTAAAAAACGCAGATTTTTTGTATAACCGCAACTGTTTTACAATTCTATTAACGGTTTTTTTGGTTTCAGCTTCTCGAATGTCCTCAAGTCAAGTATGTAGGCCGCACTTTCATCCTCCCCTCCACCCGTGGCTCTCGGACGCCTCGACGAAGCCCTTGGGTCATTCTGGTCCTTGGGTACCGTTTGGAGGGGAGGCGATCCAGACAAAAGTCAAAGCCCCAATACAGCCCCCACTCAACCTCATAATATTTTTTCCTTTCCCCCAACTCCACCTAAGGATTCTACACCTGATTCGGTAAGTTATATTTTTGTATTTCTATGTATAACGTGTGAAATTGATTTATTGTTAAAAACTACATTCCAAAATATGTTGGCAATCTCTTATTTTGTTTTCAGGTAGCTCCAAGCGCCGGTTCAGAATACCAAAGCGCAGTTGCAGCAGCTATGGGCGCGTTCATGCACGAAAACCCCCAGAGCTGCGCATTGGACGTGAAACCGTCGGGCGTGGGTTCGAATGCCAACGGAAGCAACAAACAACGCGAAGGTAGTGAATACGACGGGACTTCAGGTGGCATGTTTAATGGTAACTTTGAAAGCTCGTACGGGACTGCGCCGTATGGCCACGGTATTCACGCGGGGGTACTCTCCCCAAGGCAAGGGGTCTTTAGGGGGCTGCTCATCCGCAGTCGCCCAATAAGCCCAGGAATAAGTCAAGGACGAGCGCTGGTAAGCGTTTTTGGGCAGGGTGAAGGTGGTGGGGTGAATTATTAAGGCTCTCACACTTGTCTTCTAGGACTTGTGCATCTTTTTATACCGAAATTTATAATGTTTATGGCAATCTGTGTTAATTTGATATTGATTATTTTTGTGCTGAAAAAAGAATGCTTATAACAGGCAGTAACTAAGTTCAAATAATTTATTATTTTAGGACTTCTTAGAAAAAGTCAAAAAGTACAGATTGCTAGGAATTATTACTTAATTTGAAGGCATAAAAAATGTGCAATTTTTTTAAAAATATATTTGTTTAAATATTTTAGCATTGCTTATTGCAATTTACTTAATTTTTTATTGTGCTATTATTAAAATAGAAATTAAAAATTGCCATTAATAAAATGAAAAATATTTAATGATAATAGTAGAATCAATTCTTCTACCTACGGAAATAATGCAATTTGCAAGTAAAAGAAATGCATTAAAAATATGTAGATTTTTGTCTAATCAAAGAAAAACATAATTATCTTATAGACCAGGAGATAAAACTAGAATTTGTTGTCCTATGAAGGGAGGAGTGCAGTACTATATGCGCAGACTGTTTGGAATGGTAAAAATTTAGTGTTTTTAAATGTACATCAACAATTGACCAACTAATGTAGGTACTTTTTTAATTTACCCTGTATTTCTTCCATTCTTTTTCTATATTAAAAAACCCAACTATTTAAAAGGTACCCATATAAATATTTCTTTGTGAAAAAAACCTGTTTAAATTATTACCATTGTTTAATACCCCGCTAATTGATAACCTACAGATAAGCTAATTGTTTTTTTCAAATGTCCCAACATCAGTAATATATCTACATATTTTGAAAGTGAAAGTTGCTTCTACATTTTATTGTTTAAAATATTTAGTACAAACGTACAAATGTTGTTATAGCTTAATTTCGCAATATTTTTTATCAATGTTTTTCGTGTATAGGTACGGGATACAGGTACTTGTCCAATATCTCATAGATAACCGATCAATTACTTGACGTTAAAAATGAAGCAATGCTGAAATATTGTTTTTGTGGTTTAAGGTTGGGTATTTTATTCAAATATTATATTCTTCTTAATAACCATTAAAGTATATTTAGAAGTAAACAGAATATATTTTTTCCTGGAAACTTTCAATTTGTAATGTACCCTCCGTTTTTACCAGACTTGACCCTAGTAACTTTTTTAATTGTTGAAAGGTGTGGTAACGTTTGGTGTTTTCTTGTTTGGAACTTCTTGTTTGATACCCAAAGGTGTGCGTATATTTTAAAATTATAGACAGACATATTCTGAGTTTACACGAGAGCTGTGATGCGCATTAGCCATATGCGAGTTCGAATAAAACCCATGTGTAAGGACTCTTTAATCAGTATCAATCTACAATTGCATCATTGCATTGCATTGCATATTGCATCACAATAGTTCTTTTATTATTAGAGGGTCGACCCTCCACCTATACTCTATCTGGTTAGTTAAATCTTTTTTATTAATTTCTTAATTAAACCGATGACTAATAAACACTTTATAAATACATTTAAGAATAATTTATATTTATACTTTTAGGGTACCAAACAAAAAAAATATATGAATTATTGTTGAGGTGACCAAACCAGAAAAAAAGGTTTTTAAAGGTAAAATTTTATTTGGTGCACAAACAAGAAGTATTCAAACCATCATAGGTTTAATTTTCAGAGGTAAAACATATTACTAAACAAACTTTTAAATTCCCTAAGGGGTTTAAGAAATATTTCTGAAAATTAATTTACTGTTAAAGCTTTAACATGTACTTCAAAAATGGTTATTGAGATGAATACTAACCTTAAACAATAAAATAATTAACTCTTTTTATACAGTGTGGTGCAAAAGCTTCTTCACATTCGACTTTTTTTATTGATACTAATTTAAGCATTTTGTTTTAAGTTTTTTTTTATTTCTCATATGGGTAAGGTGTTTTTTATTTGCTTGTTTACTAATATAGTTGTTATTATTTTTGCTCTGTTTTATTTTGTTTCTAAAAATAACTTTTTACCTTATTAATTTACAAAGATTGACATATACAACCTATAATAAATCAGTGGGAAACAAATATTTAATGCAAAAAACGCTAAACAACGGATTTACCATGTTAATAGGTATTAATTATTTAAATTATCTTAATAACTACAAGTAGATATTCTAGGTGATTAATTATATGCGGCTGACAATTAAGATAAAACTAACGAATTATAATCGTTTTTAGATTAACAGAGAATTTTCTACCGCAACAAATAAATGAATCCGCCTAATCAATATAAAACATATAATATCTATCTTCAATAAGAATACTATTTTACTTTTCTGTATAATTTACAGGGTGTAATTTAATTGATTGCTAAAAATACAGGGTATGATTCCTTAGCTTATTTTAGGAAAGAAAGTTCATATAAACATATGTGCTGAATGTGTTAATTTTTGAGATACAGGGTATTAAAATTTTCAAAAAACAAAAAAATTTTGAACACACTTATTTTAGTAAAAACTGTTATACTGGATATAAACCTTATTTAAGCAAGTATTTATTATTTATGTTATATTATTGCTAATTAAAAATTATAAAACCTAATTTTTAAAAGAAAAATATCCCGCAATGCTTCTTTTATGGACTAAAAATATGCAAATAAGTGAATTTTATTATTTTTTTACTCTTAAACTTAACATGATACGAAACAAAATTGAGAGACATAAATGCGGTATTTTTATTTGCTTAATCTAAAAAAATACCAAAATTGTACACATATTTACACAGTCTGTCGCGTACCGTTTTTTGTTGGAAATATTCCTTCAGTTGCCTCTCGAGCTGCCACTGGACTTATTAAATGTTATTAAGTTAGTGATAAATTACCCCTTAATTTCGTTAATAATATTGGTATATTTAAAAAATAGTTTTTTTTGAAATATCTCAAAAGTTAAGAGGAATCATATACTGTATTTTTAGCCATCAATTAAATTACACCCGGTATACTAAAATTTAAGTCATCTGGAAATGAATATGTCGCAATTTGTTTTCAGTGAATTTTATTATATAATTTCTTATAACCGGTGTTTAAGTACAACTTATTTTTCCTAATTATTAAGAAGATTTAGTTCTTATTGATTTTGGTTTAAATAAAAACAATTTAAGATTAAGAAAAATAAGCTTTTTAACATGCGATGAACGATAATGGAATTTATTTGTTTTTTATATTTAGTTTTCAAAATAACACAATAATCTTACCGAGACAGTTGTTCGTTTTAATCTTTTAATCTTTATCGAGAACTTATTTTTTAGCTTTATTTAAATCAATTTTATACATTATACAGGGGACTCGAGCTACTAATTAAATATTTTATTTAAAAATTGTTATTTTTGTGTTTATTTATTTTAATTGTTTCATTTCTGTTATTTTTTATTATATGATTTTTTTTTCGGGTTGCAAAAGCTTTAAACCACGCGTCAATTTTTGGTGTGCACATTTGCACACGTTTTTTGCTTAGGATTTGTTTATAATGCATCTGGATCATTATTAAAAATGAACGTCATTAAATAAAACTAATTTTTATGCTAAATGCATTGTAAACATTTCTGAGTGTTTCACAAGCCTTGCCACCTGGATCGCCTGATTTATGTCACATTGACCGAGTAAGTCCACTATTAAAATTAAAGCGTTGCAGATTACAGTAAAAATATTGTATGATGCAAAATAAAAATAAAATAAAAAAACATTGTTTTTATCTTGTGATCTACTGATTTTTGTAATCTTTAGATCTATTGACTTTTAAGCTTAAGGTATTTTTTGATCATCGTTATTTGGTTAACGCAAAGGTATCCTTAATATATTTAATCCTATTAAAAAAATAACTGAAATTGAATGCCGGTAATTTTTTTATCTCGGTACTTTTAACTTTTAAAGATGTTCGTATGATGAAACTCTACAATATTTATTGAAATAATTGGTGGTAGGTAAAACTAAAATTATTTGAGGCTTACAAAGATCTTTTTCTTCTTCGCTTTTTTTTCTGGGTTTATTTTTTGAATAGAGTAAAATAGATCTTGTTCTCTCTGTATTAAATTTATCAGTAGTACTAAAACTATATTTTAGCTTTTTCTTTCAAGTTAGGTCCAAAATAAGCTTTCAAAAAGCGATATGTCGTTCGATATACTTAATTGTTTTTAATTTTAAAAGAACAATAATGCAATCTGCAGCAGATTTGCCATGTACCCATTATAGTATATGCTGCTATGTTATTCGCCAAATTTTTTAAAATATATATATCCGCGTTTACATATAGGGGTTTTAAATAAGGCACACGTTAGTAACAAATAAACATACTTATTACCAATTTTGATGCGTTTTTTAACAAATATGATTTCCCAATATTTGTATTGTTATCAACCTTTGTTCACTACGCCAATGATCCAATATTCTCATGCAAGCAATAGTCTCAAGAAGGCCATGAACACCCGAACAAACGACGAACGAAAACAAAGAAGCTATTTCATACTCATTTCGCAGTCACTTTTGGTTTCGTTGTTTGTAATTTTTAATTAGCTTGTGCTCGCTTCACGGATGGCTAAAAGAAAATGGCGGATACCAATGCAATCGTTATAAACACATAATTGTTGCTGCTTACTAAAGAAACGAAGCAACTTGAAGGAAGTGTTGCAAAAACATCCGAAGTTAAATGAGCAAAAAATTCTTCAGGAGGAAAAAAGAAGATGAAGAAATTAATTAGTACAGGTGTAATTGGGCAATTTTTACTTCTGATGTGTAGCAAACCTTGAAATTGCCGTTGTTATGCTGTGACGTCAAATTAATTAAAAAATTAATAATTACCATAAAAACCTAGCGTTTCTATATTTTGAAATACTTTTCAGGGTCTCACAAAATATGGAAAGTAGACATCTTGTGTATATCCTCCCTAAGCATCCCTCACATGGTCAATATTATTACAGCAATATTAATGACGCAATATATTATAACATTATAATTATTGTTTCACTATACTTCCTACATGGTTAATTGATCAATATTTAATATTGACACATTTATATTGACCGTGTAAGGGTGGCTTTTCATGGTTAATTTTATTGAAGTAATAAATGTATGTTAAAAAATGGTAGCCCTACACAAGTCAATAATATTGATTAATAATGTGTCAGCTTTAGTGTCTCGCGTCTTTTTGGTTATATAAAAAGGCGTATACATAAAAACTGGTTAAGTAGACGTAGGGTCATGGATATGGGGATTTTTTCGAGGAATCAACGATAAGCCAGATGTCTTCTTTTTTTAAAAATGGTAAATCAACTGTTTCAACACTCAGTTACATTGGTGTCACCATATACATGATGATTTAAAAATCGAATACGAAAATTAAGGCGGTGATTCTACACGATAAAATAATCGTACAGCTTTATTAATATTTTTAAATGTTATCGGTTTTCGGGTTTGAACCCCTCAAAGTTTATTTTTTTAATACTTTTTAAAATCGTTTCTTAAGCAAAAGTCGATATGACTCATATTTGTAGCATCAGACTTGGGTCGAATATTGAAATCCTGTATTCGAATATAAATCTTAAATAGGTACTTTATTGTAAATAGATTTAATGAATCAGGATTCGTATACAAAGGAAAAAAGTATTGGAATATCGCTGTACTTGAATACCAAGGTTCAATAAAATATCAATACTTTTTGAATACAAAAAAAATAGTACTTATCCCAAAACATAAAACACAGGAAGTAAATCAAAAAGGTTGCTCTTTATTTAACTTAAAAAATCTAACCGATTAAAAAAATATATATTTTTTTGATGTTTTACGTCTAAACGGGTATTATCAAGTTCTTAATTTGCTTTGTTTAATTGTCATTTGACTTAAGTATCACTTAAAAAATATATATTCTAACGCTGACAAAAAAGTACTTATTTGCCGCCACAATAACCTCTTTTTGAATTCTCAACGTTTAGACGAACAAGAAGTAAGTCATTATGAATTATTACCACATTTATGTCTTAATCAATTTAACATGCTTATCATTTTTATATAATAATTGCGGCTAAACGGTCATACGTCAGTATACGAGAATTTATTTAAATTATAAATTATAGAGAACACTCTTCACATAAGAAAACATTTATAGGTAATACATTAAACAGATGTTGAATATATTAATAGTTCCAATTAATGTGTTCAATCAGGTATGTAAATTTATAGGTATCCTGCAATTTAATATTTCTTCAATATAAAGTCGGTAATGAAAAAAATGTATTATTTTAACATAATGCAAGTAAAACAATTTCAAACTAGGCCACTTTTTTAGTTAAGAAAAAATTGAGTCTAATATATTAAATACCAGCCGACCAGTGCCCACTTCGTTGGGTGGTTAAATTTTCGCTGACTTGATATACATATGCCATTATTTTTCTCTGAACTTTTTGTTTAATCATAATAAAATATAGCCTATAGCATTCCTGAGTAGTGTAGCTTTTTGATTGTAAAAATATGATCGGTTTTAGTTAATTAGTATTTCCGAAGATTATTCCTTCCAAACAACCAATCAAAGTTACAAACTTTACCTCTTTATAATATTATTATGGATAGTATAGACTAAAGCAGTGGGGGTTTTCAGATAAATACATACATGCATTCATCCACAAGATCTTTTTAATATGATATTATCGTACATTATTATTATTAATTTAATTATATCGAAGATTTTTCAACTATTGTTTGTTATAATCAGGGTTAATTTTATTTACATTAAGGGGGCTAAGGCTTAACCGCTATACTGGCAATATTTTTAACATCACCTGGTACCTCATTCATGTCATTAAATGAGATAAGTGTCAAATATTAATTATTATATTATAATAATTTAAGAAAAATAGGCCCCAAAAATAGGAAAGAGTTACTGTATAGCTTTTAAAATATAATCAAAACTGTCTAAAACCTTTTTAAGAAAATTTAAAACTAAACCAGAAGCAATAGTTTGTTTTTAAAGCTTATTGCTTACATACTAGAAAGCATTGCTTTCTAAATGACAGATTAAATGTTTTAACAATTTTTCTTTGAGTTTAGCACCCTGTATAATTGCCGTAAACTTTCTAATTTAATAAAATACTTCCAATATGTGGCTTAAATATGGTTATAAACAGGCCCAATGTACTGTGAAATTGATCGGTTTCGCCTGTTAGAGGGGTTTGTTTGCCTCGGCTAGAAAAATCGATTAGAGCTGGCTTTGCCTTCTTTGTGCATTTAAATTTGGGTAATCTGCTCAATAGGCTAGAAAAGAGGGCACAGTAAAATAGTAAATGTTTCCATGATCTAAAAATAGGGTTATTTAAATTTAAAACAATATATTTTTATCTAGCTCCAGAGTAAAAGACTATTTGGAGAAGTATTTTTTAACTTCGAGATTTTGGTGCTATTTAAATATTGGACATTGGTCGTTTTTTCCAAAAATAAATAACTAAATTTAAATTAAATTTGTGCGAGACGTGAAAATAATTTATATTTAAAAGCCATTTGCCTAGGTAAATGACGTGGTCCTTGTTAGGCAAATGACTGTGATATGTTTGATAGATATTACGTACAGTGAGTTTTGCAGACTCTAGTTAAAAGCACAAGCACGTGTAATTTGATTGGTTCGAAGCGCTATAGACGGTCATGCAAAACTGGCACATTAGGGGATGGTCATGGTTAGTTCTGGTTAGTTAAATCTTTTTTTTTAATTCGCATTATTAAGAACAAAAAAAGATTTAACTAACCAGAACTAACCATAACATACTCAATGTGACAGTTTTCCATGACCGTCCGGTTATGACAATATTTCTATTTCCATTTGTCAAAAAATTGCTTAGGCAAATAGAATCAAATGATTATTGACTAGTCAAATAGCATTTGCCTAGGCAATAAGCATTTGAAAATGAAAATACACCATTTGCCCAGACAGAAAGCATTTTCCTAAACAGAAGCAACTTTCGTAAAATTACCATTTAACTGCGACAGATACATTAATTAATTAAAATGTATTTTTTAAGGTTTTTCTGAATCTACTTTTTGGCCAAGTTAGGACTAAAAATACCCCATTTTCTTTCGACGCAGTAGTAAATATGGAGAAATTGTCCTTTAAAAAACCGATACATCATGCAGGGTTTCTATTCCCGTATGCGTTGCAAACATTGAGAAAATGCAAAGTAGCTAATTCCAATGAAGTGTTGCACTTCAATTAGCTTTAAAAATTCCTTGCAGCACTATGCGGGTTACGACAATAGATGTTTTTTGCGATGTTACTAATTAACATTACTTGTCTTTGTCTGTCTTTTCAGCTCTTGGTCACATCATGTACTGTCTTCCCACGCCTAATAATACATTATTTAACTTTAAAAGAGGTTTTTAAAAACTCTTTAAAAGCTGATTTTAGAGTATAAATTTAAATTAATTTATATTTATGTATTTATAGATGTTGTAAATATGTGCCTATACATGTTGTGCCATTTTAGAACTTCCATGGGCAATTTTTGCCAATGCGTCGACAGCGAGACAACATTTGTTATTCTATCATTGCTGGGTCATCGATAGATAGTACGAGGTTAAACGTAGTCCGTAAACTAGTATTTTAAGTTTTTCCCAAATAGTCTTTATTAAACTTTAGCTCTGCATTAGCACTTATAATTTAAGAATCAATAGAAACTTCTTTGTCGTAACTGTATTATTCTGTATCTAATTCTTACTTTGATACATGATCTTCACGGACAAAGAAGTACATACTAAAATTAAGTTTTATTATGTAGTACGAATACATATAATCAGTCAGCTAGTTTTGGATGTATTTGTTCCTTGACTAATCACTACCTGTGATTGTTTGATACCTTGACACACTTAATTAAGCTGGCACGCGCCTATATAATCACATTGGAAGAGAAGCTGCATTAATTCAAAACAACCAGTATATTGTTAAATCGGGAAAGAGTGCTCAAATTTCTAATGTTTTAATAGATTTAAGAGTGGTTTTAATTCATGTCTTTAAAACGACTGGAGTCACATACTTCTTGTTCCTTGTATGAAAAATAGAGGCAAAACCCTATTATAGCAATAAACCAATTTAATATCCTGTTACATCTTGCAGTGGTATCCCAGATTAACTGGATTTTTTCCTTCTTATAAGGAAACAAGGCACAAAAATTCAAAACCACTTAAAAATAGAATGCGGCCACTTTGCAAAATACGATTTCGGTTTATTTTTCGGATTGTATAAAAGGTCCGGATAAGCGGATTAAAATGCGACAATGTTACAGATAGTTATTTTTAGTGGAGCACCTGGCCTAATTTTAAGCTAGTTTACTTTGGTCACTGGGCCGGAAAAATAGAATTTAAACCCTATTTTGTGGGGAATTTTCGGGTGTATATCTCATGAAAGTTTGGTAACTTTAAAGCCTTTAAGAGCAAAAATCAACAAGTTTTTTAAGGAAGCTCTTAAAACACCTAAATATTTTTAAAATCGCAAGTAAATAAATCTTTAATACCGGATGTCAGGTTATAAATTTACACTCCCCTTAACTTTAAATTTTTTGTCGTATAGTTCTTTTTACGATTTAAAAAGTGACTTAGACTTGGGATGTAATAGAACCATAAAACTTTTTGGATTAACTGTGCACGGCCGCACTATACCTAATAAAAAAGATGTACATTCTTTTAAACCTATAAGTTACCATCAGATATAAATTGCCAATATTGCCGGTATTTTTTGACCAGGTGCAAATAACGGGCCTAGTTTCAAAGTATACCATCTCGATTTCTACTTTTTCATACAACCGTGAAATAAATGTCCCAATAGTTGTATTTTTTAACTCTGAATTTAAATAAATCACTTTTTACTTACAATCATAATAAGATTGTTTAAACTCAAAAAATTAATTACATTCAAAACATAGGTTATTTGTTCATTTTTATTTAATATAACATAAAAATCTAATTTTGGAAATTGTACACATTAAAACTAGCCCCTTAAATAATACAATGCAATAAAATAAAGTATTACGAATGACCCAAAAATCTTATAGAGTTTTTAATTAATATTTTATTATTCGCCAACAACAAAATAAATACGGCTCTGTCACAGCTAATACTTTTATGGCTTTCTCCGATCTCAGGTCAAGTCACTTTCTTAGATCGTGGAAAGAACTATACTAACTCAATAAAAAATGCCAGTTTTTAAAGTTAAGTCGGAACTTTTTTAATCAGTAATCAGACTTTTAATATTATCTGTGTGCCTATACATACCAAGGTGTTCCATGTATACCTTTGAAGATAATAAAAATCTAATTACTGTTTTAAAAACTACAGTAGAAACCTATAAATTAATATCTTTTATTTTTACGAAAAAACCTTAAGTTTTAATGTATATCATTAGAATTATACGCCTTTTTTAGACGACTAAACGGAACTAATAAAATTAAATATTATTATTAAGATTTTAAGGATACCTTTGCTTATATTTACGAATTTATTATTTAAGAACAATTCAACACATTAAATTTATGGATACTAAAACAATAGATTCAAAGTTTTTTTGAATACCTTGGGCACACGGAGATCCCAAATAGTGTTCAATGTTGTGTGCATGAAATTAAAAAAATACGCATGTTAGTTTTCACTTTAGGTAATTAGAGATTGAATTGCGATAGTGTAGAATTTAAGTACCATGTAGACCTTGTGTTGTCTATGTATTAATTTCATATTTTCATTATGACATATGTATATATCACATCAATCTCATATCAAAAAACCATGATCATGTCATGATATGGGTTAAGTCAATACTGTCTTGTAATTGTTTTGCCCAAAGCAACCTTTCTTTTTATCTTTTAAATACATGGACTACATGATATTTTTTATTTATTTTACTCTTAATTTATCCATTAAAAATTGTAACATGGATCAAAAAAGTTTTTAATGGAACTTTAATATTAAGTCGTCTATAATAAAATCATCTTAATTGTTGAAGAGTTTGGTAACAATATTGTAGTAACATTGATAGTTTAAATATTAGTGTATATCAGAATCAACCAGGGATAGTATTTTTTATATACCGTCAAAATTAATATGCCCATAAACAGAATTTTTCGGTTAACCACTGCCCTGTTCGAAAAGAAACCACAAACTAACCAGACGTATTTGAAAAATGTGATTGGCGCTGACTGGTTTGTGATTTGTCTACGAACAGGCCTAATATGTCGTTGCGACGTTGCCGCTTATTAGAGCCTGGTTTAAGAAAAAGGTGTATCGTTATTTTAACTCTATGCACCCGACATCCATGTGATTGCGTTTCTAATAAGCATTAGATTCGCATAAAAATAATTTTAATATCAATTTGGCAACGTCCCTACTATCTGCCATAAAACGTCCCTGATATTAACGAATTTTGTCAATAAGATGCAAGAAAAACGTTATTTTGATCAGATTTTATAATTAAATAAATCCCAAAGTGTTGCTTTTACCTATTTTTTTATTAAATGTACTAGCTAAAATAAATATTATTTATTGCAACAAACATAGATTGCGAATTCAAACTCGGCCGTCCCCAAATTTTAATTCGAGTCTTTAGAATTATAAATTTGCAAAAAAGTGATTTATTTTCTTTTACATAAATATGATAATTGCTTATTGAAGCTATTAATTTAGCGTTTCACTTAAGTCACTTAGTTGTCACTTGTCACACTTCTAGCATGTCAACAACATACAAACGTTATGATCGTGTGTGGTCTCTACCTTTAAACGCACATTTTGTAATTAGTTTACAACTGAACACACTACTTGGCATGTATTTAATTAAGAATAACCATTTAAATAAATAAAAGAGTTTTTGCAAAAAAATGATTCAAATAGAGAAGTCGTCTACGAAAGTTTAAGTTTAAAAATTTTAAAGTGTTTTGCGCAGAAGTGAATTTAATTTATATACAGTGTCTCCCCGGATAGGTGTTACAAGAGGACAAACGGATCAAAAGTTTTGATATTTTTAAACGTCCATTTTGTAAAACTGGTGGCATGGTCCCAAACTAATAAATAAAAAATTACTCCGATTGGTAGTATAAAGGGCGAGTTTTACCTAAAAATATGAAAAATGACTTAGAGTATAAAGTACCTTTATTTTAAATTTAATAATAGGACAAAATTTTATTAAAAAATGTTGTGGAGAATTACATTTTATATCAAAATTTAAAGTTAAAGAATTAAAGAAAACAATTTTTTTGTCAATTTGTTACATTATGCATTAAGAGTTTTTAAAATACTTGGCTTAAGGCATCGAATTTTAATTACTTTTTAAACATTTATAATTTTTCTTTTAATTTTGCTCTCTTGCCCATTATTCAAGTCTTAATGCGTGATATAAAAAAATCAATTACATTTTTTTACTCTTATGCTTTAACTTTAAATTTTGACATAAAATTAAATTCTCTTTAATATTTACTTATACAATTTCCTTCTATTTTTAAAAATAAAACTAGTTATCTCCTTGGCATTTTTAATATTTTTAAGTACTAGTATTATACCAATTGGAGTATTTTTTTATTTATTTATTAGTTTCAGATCATGCGACCAGTGTTTTTTTCTAATACAGTAGTCTGTCATATTGTTTTTTAAAAATATTTAGATTAAAATCCGCTCGAACACCCTACTGATAGAAATAAAAACAGGGTGTGCCTAATGCAGTTTAGCTGTGTTACATTAATATTTAGTGTTATTACAGATATTATACAGGTGGGTCAAAACTAAATCATTAGGAAGATATCGCGGTACAAAAATGGCAAATGGGTATTTTATTTTTATCTCAAAAACCAAAAGCGGTTGAATGAGATTCTAAGAAAAGATTAATTCTATAAAAATACTATTCTTAAATATTTTGCCTTTTTTTATAATTATAAATCGTTCTCGTTTTAACGAGACGTAACAACGATTTTATTTCAAAGTAAATCCGGAAAGCCTGGCCACTAGCGTACCGAGGTGTGAGAGCGGGATAGCGGGGGGGTGACGCCTGCTTCTAGTTAGAAGGTGTAAAGGGACCTCGCCTTGGAGATGAGGACCTTTTTTGCTGAATAATTTAAAATATATATATATATATATATATATATATATATATATATATATATATATATATATATATATAATATATTATACTCCTTTAAAGACAGTTAAATAGAAAACGTCCTGCTTTAGGGAGTAAATATTTTGTATTATACACCGAGACAGTAGGGAATTTTTTTCCTTTTTGCTTTCAATCAATAACTATATATATATATATATATATATATATATATATATATATATATATATATATATATATATATATTATATATATATATACAGTTATCGATTTAAAAGAAAAAAAAAAGAAAAGTAAATCACAGCGTGTCGTGACGGAAAAATTTATTAAATAAAAAGATCTATTTATCTGGTGTCACCTACTAGGACGTTCGTAATAATTTTCTTTATATGACATTAAAGATAAGAAATGCAAGCATTTTTCTTCTAATATTTTTTGCGATATCTATCTAACGGTTGACTTCTGACCTAACGTTTGTACCACAAACTATCCTTTATTTTGAACAAGGAATCGCCTTCGTAAATTGTTGGCATTTGATTTAAAATACCCTGTATATAAAAAGATAATTAATTTTAACCGTTACCACCCTGTATCTTAAAAGTTAAGGCATTTAGGACATGGGTTTATTTGAACTTTTTTCTTAAAATCTCCTACGAATTCACGTTCCTAAGGATCTATATTTTATTCCATAACACCCTAAATAAATTAATCATAAAATTTGCAAAACCAATTCTATGTGTTTTAAATTCAACACACTCACATAATCTCTATATAATGAATTTTAATAATAAAGTTATTAATATAATTAAAAACTAGTAATAACGATGCTGCACGTAAAAAAATATGCATATTAGTTTCATATAGTGGTCGATTCCTGTTAAATAATGATCTGAGCTGATCTTATCTGGGTGGCTTCCATAATTTTTAATGGTTTATAAATGACAAATAAATGTGCATGTTTCAAGTTAAATATAGAATAATCAATTTTATGTCATAATACACGGTTTTTATGTAATCCAAACAATACAGCTTATTTAATAAGTTCATTTTTAAAATTAGTGTGAATTAGAATATACAGGGTATTTCCTAACTACGATACTAAATTTCAAAGTGTGATTCCTTATGATGTCGTATTCTTTTTTTTTACGTACGGCGTGTCAACAAATCTTTGACACTAGTCATAACTCCTCTTAAGACATATTAAAATGAGACTTAAAATAGGTAAATAGTATGGGAGGGGGATAGTTTTTGAATATTTCTCATTTTTCGGTTATTTCCGGTTTAACTAGAAATAGCTCCATTTTTAAATGGAACACCCTGTATATCAAGCATATATTAACGTTTTTGAATTCTGGAGAAAATTCTAAATAGCACTGTGAGCATTTTAAAAAATCTACGCCTACATGAATTTTTAATAGCCATTTGTAATATTACATCAAGGTGGCCATGATCCTTTATACAGGGTGTTTTCTAACAACGGTACGAAACTTTAAGGTGTGATTCCTTATATTATTTTAGAAAGAAAAGTTCCTATTAACATATGTCCGGAATTGTTTCCTTACTGATATACAAGGCATTAAAATTTAAGAAAAATCCGTTTTTCTAAGTATTTTTAATATGCTTAGGTAGATTTGGATTTAATTTGCTACATTTATTTAAAGTAATAAGGCGCTTATTTAGCCCTAACCAGATTGTTATTATTGGGTCCAATGGCGTCTCACTGGCGCCAAAACTTTTACTTTTGAGAATTAAGCAATCAATAATGCAATCTTTTAGCCTCTTGTATTTTCTTCGTATCTCGCTTTGTTCTTGCGAAAAAAATTGAAGCCACTTTGGGTGATACGAAAAGTATCCACAAACAGCATAAAATAAAATCCAAAATTAAAAATAAATAATTTTGACCTTAGTATATCAAAAAAATAAATGACAATTTCCGATAACATATACAATTGCTTAATTATTTTAAAGCAAATAAATGTTTATTTTTATTTCTGTTTTTTTACCATATTGTCTATGGATACTTTTTAGAAGAAATTAAAGTGGCATTAATCATTTTTCTCGAAAATGAAGCTAGATACAAAAAAATACAAGAGACTATAAAGTTGTACTATTAATTGCTTAATCATAAAAATATTAAAACGTCAAAAAGTTAGTTGCGTACTTTTTTCTTAATAATATAAGTTGCGGCACCATTGACGCACTGACCAATAATAACAATCTGGTTAGAGCTAAATAAGCGCCTTATTACTTAAAATAAACGTACAAAATTTTATCCAAATTGGCCTAAGCATATTAAAAGTATTTAGAAACAACTGATTTTTTCTTAAATTTATCGCCCTGTATCTCAGTAAGGAAGCAACTCCGGATATATGTTTATAGGAACTTTTTTTCATAAAATAACATAGGAAATCATACCTTGAAGTTTCGTACCGTTATTAGAAAACACCCTGTATATGTCCTTAATTTTAATTTGATCGCGAATAAATTATATCATCAGATTCGTCAAAAAATCTTTTTTTTTTGAAAAGTGCTTGGTTTGCCATTAAAAAAAGGTACACGAAAATGTCAATTTGCTAAATTGTTTTATTTCACTCTTTCATACTAGTTACTAAAACATTGCGATCGTATTTAACATCACCTGAGGTTAATTAGATTAATTAAATGCGTCCAATCATGATGCAATATTAAAAATGGCTTTAAAAATCCAGTTATTAAAAATGTTACAATGTCCATTTCAAGTTTTAAGTTTTTATTGATATTTTTTTGCCCGAAAATCACAAAGTCAAAATTACTTAATGGCACGTCTGGGATCTCATTTAACGTTTCTTTAGAAAAATGGCACATTTATACGTAGAGGTTCGCCATCCCTGCTCTAAGAGGTATGACTAATGAATTCGTTGTCACCCGGTATGTCTAAAGTTGCTTCGTTTCCAAGATACAGAGTCTTGAAGTAAAAAGTCGATATTTTATAAATGTCTTAAATATCCTTAAACCTATTAGGTTTAAATACAGATTGGTACAGTTGTTTGATAAATTAAGGCTCTTATTTAGCCCTAACTAGATTATAATTATTGACTCTTGTGGGTTTATGCTGATTTGGAAACTTCTTGTTTGGACACCTTATAAAATTTTACCTTACCTTAACTTTTTTTTCTGGGTTGGTTACCTCGATAAAAATGCTTTATTATTTCTTCTTATTTGGTACCCTAAAGTTGGGAATAGAATTCTTAAGTGGATTAATAAAGTGTCTATTAGTCTTGGGTTTATTTAAGGATAAAAAAAACCAACCAGAACTTTTGTAATGTAATAAAACCGATACTGATTTAAAAGTGTTTACAGATGGGTTTTATTCAAATTCGCATTTGGCTAATGGGCATTACAGCACTCGTGTAAACTTAAAATAAATATGTCTATCTATATTAATAAATTATATGCACACCTTTAGGTACCAAACAAGAAGAAATAATTATGCATTTTGTCCAGGTGACTAAACCATAATAACAAGGGTTAAAAAGAGGTAAAATTTAATTAGGTGCCCAAACAACAAAAGACTTTCTAGTGGCGTCTTAGTGGGATTAGAGCTAATATAATTAAGAAAAACAGGTTCTCCACTGTTTTTTCCTAATTTTTATACTTTTTTAAATTTGGTAACTAAAGTTAGATTTTTTGTTCGTTTTCTAAGAAAAAAAATACAAGCCACTTTAACTCATTCTACAAATTATCCATAAATATAGAATACCAAAAATAATAAATAATAATATTTCGACCCTAAAGTAAATTGATAAAATGAACATTTCTGTATCATACACGACTTTTTTGTGCCAATCAGTTTTGTATACCTATATTCCATTCATAACACTTAAATTATTTTTTATCAGTTTGTTAACCTCTTATTTTTAGTTTAATTTTCTTGATAAAAACGTTATCTTTAAAAGGATTTTAGATTTTTGCGTTATTCTCATTAAACGATTTTTATTTATTATTTGATTATGTACTTGTACTTTTGTTTAAATACAATAAGTGACACACATGTAAAAATGTATTTTGCTATGTCATTAAAAAGCGATTTTGGTGTAGAATTTAAATACTTATAAAATAAATTAAAGCATCTTTTCATTTAAAATGTTTGGAAAATTCCTAATTTTCTATTACCAATTACATTAAAAGTTTAATTATAAAATATACCTATGTGATTTATGAAATTAAACAAGATAAATCACAGCCTTTAAGGGTTAAACAGGTAGACTTTTGGTTAAAACTACGAAAAATAGGGGGAACAACTTCCTGTGTCACCCGGCATACTGTTAATAATAATTTGAGTTTATTAACTCAATAATACATTTTAAAGGCTACAAAATTACAATATGTCATTAAATTCGAAAAACCAAATGTCAGTATAATTTGACCAAAGTAATAATACGTAAATAATTAATAAAGTTTCATTTATTATCTGTCAAGAACTCTATGTTTACTTTTGATAAATCGAGGTAATTGCCGTCATTCATAATCACTGCATGTTTGCTTAGTGTGTTGTTTTTAATATGGAATGTTTTGTATTAAACAAAACAGTTAAAACTGCATTACATAGCATATTCTTGTAGTAGTTCTTATAACTGTTAGCCTTATTTTTTAGATTTTTTTGCTTTATCTATTTTTAAAAATAACGATTTTGCCAAAATTGTATAGAAATTAATAATGATGTTATAAATTAATTAAATCTCACATTAACGGAATAAAATATGGGGAGGTTCTTTTTAAAACAAAAACATATTAAAATATTTTCACAATTTATTAAACTATGACTGGCATTTTCTATTTGGTTTTAATTAAATGTTTCGTCACTTTTAATTTAATTACATAAAAACATTCAAAGCTTTTAAATTTGAAAACATTTAATAAAGAAAACAATTAAATGTGTTTTTTTTTTTAATAAAACAGTTACCCCACATATTTTTAACTGTAATATGAGCGGATTTTTATACATTGTGTTTTTAAACAAACAAATACTAAGATGTTTTTCCTTTTGTATAGAAGGCCGCGAATGTGTAAACTGTGGTGCCACCAGTACGCCGCTGTGGAGACGAGACGGCACTGGACACTACCTCTGCAATGCCTGTGGACTGTATTATAAAATGAATGGACAAAATAGGCCTTTAATTAAACCAAAAAGAAGACTGGTAAGTACTGTTTATTAGAAAACAATATATATTTTTTTAATAAATAAAAAAACAAATAATAAGATACTCAGGTACCGGGTGTTAAGTTATAAATTTGCTCCCTTTAACTTTTTTATTGTGCACAAAAAATCTTACTTTTTTTTGTTAATAATGTAGTTTCCGAATCAGTGTTCCAATTTGTAGATATTATTTTCATACAAGAGGGTATAAAAGATATGACATAAAGTATGATTTTTTTATTGGAATACCACGTATATTATATTATCTTTAAACAGATCTTTTGGATTAATTAAAAATAAATTAAAAATATGTATGTTTAAAAATTAGGGTGAGTAAAAAACTACTATTTTTTTATCTTATTACCAAATTTTAATATTTCCATTTTTTGTTTGACTTCTGATACCGAAAAATTGGTCCCTAGGCATCACCAGATAATGTTCGGCAACGATGGCTCTTAATTTTAATAGGAGGAATCATACAAAAACAATCATATTTTACTATTCTTTAATCATACAGCAAAACTCTAAAAAGTTTTTGTAGAAAATTAAGCGTGCTACAAAAAGAAAATCTTATAACTCTTTAATTATCCTAACCATTTAAAACATATTTAAGGTTATAGATTAAAGAATTTTATGAAAAATAACTTTTTGTTCTGAATTTTTTAACGTACTAAAAATAAATATATACAATTGACAATTTTCTACTTTTTTAAAAATAAAACGCTCTACGAAAAAGGTCTCTTATATTTAGGTTACAAAATTTGAAACAAAAAGATTTTTTTTAAGTTTAAATTGTTCAATCTTTGATTTTGAATATCTTTTAAATAGTTAGATTAATCGAACAAATATAAGAAACCATTTTTGAAAAGCGTTTATTCTTTAATAAAAGTAGTAGAATCTTAAAAACTGATAATAATTTTTCGGTAAGTTCACACCAAATTCACACCAAAAAAAAACATTTTTCTGAAAATTCATCAATCTTTGACCGTGAATATCTTTTTATTGGTTAGAATAATCAAAAATGTGTACTCAATTTTCTACAAAAAATCTTTACAGTTTTAGTGTGTGATGAAGGAATGGTGAGATAGTATTTTTAAAATGGGATTGGGAAAAATATGCAGAACTGTAATGAGGCAGATCTTTCTATAAAAATTTAAGGCTCATCGTTGCCCAGCATTCTCTGGGGATGCCTAGGAACCAATTTTTCAGGGTCAAAAGTAAAAATAAAAATAGTTTTTTTACCCACCCTATAAAAAATAGTCTGATTTTTTTTGGTTCATGACTTTTGAAAACGTAACGTCCTTAAAGGTATTTTTATTAAAATAAAAAGCAAAATTTAATATAAGTTTAAAGTGTTCTGTGTCTCCAAAAATCAAGAAGTGGTCAAGGACCGAAAAGTCAATTGCCTGGCCGTTTTTAAAACAGGCCGAAATTTATAGCTCAGGTTAGCAGTCGAAGCTGTCACAATTAGTTATAAATTGACGAGGAGAAAATAGATAATTTCGGTAAAGTGTAGCAGCAAAGTAATAACAGTCGTTATAAAGGTGTCGACCACCTTATTGGCGGCTGAAATATTGGCAACACGGGGCTGATTTACGCCGATTTTTAGCGCCGTAGGGTTTTAAAAGCAGTGGCGGCAACACTAATACCCAATTTGGCGAGGTGCTAATATTAAATCTTCTTTCTTTGGTAAAATTTGTTTTTTCTCAAAAATTAAAGTCTCTTTGACTCTTTAAAAATACTTTTAGTTTCTAAACTCAAAAGCAGGCATAAAATATTACATTTATATTAGTAGTTATAAGATTATTTACGGAATCTGAAAAAAAATAGGTAATAAGTTTTTTTTTATATATAACTTAAGTAATAACATTTTTGACCTAAAAAAATAGACTAAGATAATTTAATCAGAAAAATATGCATTGGAATGATCTACGTATCAAAAATTTTGAAGCAATAATAGAATTTTGATGAATCTTTGTGAAAGAGTCGTGGTTTCGGGTTATTAGAATTCCCACCCATCTTTTCTCCTATTCTGTCCACGATTGTACAAGTACTGAAACATGCGTGCAGCGTTATTTTTTAAATAACTACTAACATTTTTCGATAAATTCATTCCTTTTAAAGTTATTTAATGTTGACATTGAAATGAAAATGAATTTTCAACAATGAATAACTTTAAACGGAAATAATTTATCGAAAAATATTAAGAGACCTTTTTGTAAACCATAAAATTTTCTTAAAGAATAATTATTTGTTTTATAAATATTTTGATATTTATGAGTAGGTTAAAAAATCCAAAATTTAAGGTGACAAAATTTGAAAAATTAATTATTGTTTAAGGCACGCTTACACGAAAACGGCTTGTTCTACGGAAATTTACTAAGAAAGCTTTTTTGTAGACAATTTAATTTTCTTCAAGGATGTGAATTAATCGAAAGTTCAAGATTAACCGATTCCGATATTTTGTATAAGACATGCAAAAATTGTTAAAAAATCAATAATTTTAATGATGCACTTCTTAATGTTAATATTAAGGGCTAAAAATTTTAGGATATTTTTTTCGTTGTCATGAACAATATTTTAACAGTGCCGTTTGGAAAAAAATTGTTTGTTTTTTTCGTCCACTTTAATATATACGATAGATTATATAAATATAATTTTGTGGGCTAGATATGATGTAACATTTTAGTCTACGCTCATGACTGCCTACCAAAGAGTAAAATTACGCAAATTGGTGTATCCATATAGCATACGCAAAAGGCCTATAACCTTATCAATAACCTGATATTGAAAGGTGCTACTTTACTCCTAAATATATAGAGGGTTATAATAATGGGTTGTCAGTTTGGATAGGTAATTACGAAGTAAATCTATTGACTTTGTCCATCTCTTTTACCAGTTAAGTTTTTTTTAAATAACCTTTTACTTTTATGGAGTACTAGTATACAAGGTATACCAAGTGGAACATCGCCAGATAGGAGCCACTATATATCTTTATATTGTGGCTCCTGCTATATTAAAGGCATTAATAAGATAAGCTTACACACTAAATTTCATTAAATTTCTATAATTCAAATCAAAGTAATTAAAAAAAACTTTTCGTAAAATCGTTGCATACCTGATACATATTTTAATGAATCCACCAGTAATAATTACCGAATAACGAATAACTATTGGAAATTTAAACGTCATTTAAAAAATTGACAAGACATTTTATTTATTACCGGTTTATTTATTAAGGTATGTATCAGGTAAGCAACGATTTTTTAAAATATTTTCTTTTAAATAATAATTATTTGGCTTATTACAAAATAGTAGAATATAGTGTGTGAGCTTACTTTAATAACATCTTTAAAATAGACCAATACAATTTTGTTGTAAAATCAATATAGGAGGCTATATTTAAAGGTATCAAAATTTACATGAGATTTCCTATGGCAGGTTTGGCGATGCACCAGCAGGTATAGGTAGTGAAAGTTTTTTTTTTATATATTTATTCATTTAAATAGAACACTCTACAACTTTAAGTTTTTAGCTTTAAATTTTTAAAACATATTCATGCGATAAAATTTGAAAGCACCTTTAGACATATACATATACCCCCATTTCTGGGGAAAATCAATGTGTCTGCCTATTGATTCGCGGATAACGGGCCCATCACCAAAAAACGACAATTCGGCTACAGCAACACCGGGACGCGTTTTTCCAAACCTACCCCCAAACATACACAAAGCAACAATAAATTTTACCTATAAAAATCCGTCATACTTTTAGCTATTATGCGTACGTTTTCCACCCACCCGATTCATAATATAGGGGTGCATAATGGCACGGTGGTGTAACCAGAAATCGGACAGGTGTCTCCAATGCATATAATAGTCTGCGGTATATTATTAAAAACTTAAATATTTAAGAGGTAAGTAGCACCTTTCAGTGAAAAGTTATTGATGAGGCTTTACCGTGTCGATATATGTATATTAATTAGCGAAACTTATTTACTACTACTAAGAACTGCGCAGAAGGTGTAATTGCTGAGAATGCATTCCTTTATTTAATGGACTGTATGTCTCGACGACTTTGTAACGCAAGAAAAGAGAATACATGGTATTTATAATTTCGTTTTTTTATTAATGCATTTTTTGACAAGACAATGGGCCATATGAATAAAAAGAAGCAAATGCTTTAATACTTATAAAATTTAAAGTAAATGCTTTTGCCTATAAGTATAGGCATTTGCTTCTTTTTATTTATATGACCCAATAACACAAACCTCATTTTAAACCTAAATTTGGTGTTTTTATACATGGTGCTTCCTAAATACGGTAGAAACTTAGGAAGGTGCTATAGGCATATGTCCGGGCATGTTTCATTTCTGAGGTACATGGCGTTAAAGTTTTTTTTTTTTTAAGTCGGTATCTTTAAATTATTCTTTAAACCGTTTAACCGATTTACATAAAATTTTTGGTACATATAATATGTAATTTAATAATGTGTTTCTAAAACTCTACCCAGATTAGGATTATTGGGTCCAGTGTCGTCTCAGTGGGTACCACAGCCAATGTTATAAGGAGAAAAAGTACGCCACTGACTGTTTATAAGGTTTTTATATATTATTGATTAGGCAATTAAAAGCATAACATTTTAGCCCTTTGTATTTTTTTCATATCTCTCTTCGTTTTCGAGAAAAAGAAATTGAACCAACAAATACCGATTTTTTAAAATTTTCTTCCCTATATCTTAGAAATAAAGGATGTCCGGAGATATTAAGATTTATGAAAACATTTTAGCATAAAGAGACGTAAGAAATCATCCCTTTAAATTTTTTTATTGTAGTTAAGAAACACCTTGTATTAAAATATCTTCGATTCTAACTACAAAGTTTTTCAAGTTTCTATAAGTTTCCAAGTGATACATCTATATATATATATATATATATATATATATATATATATATATATATATATATATATATATATATATATATAGATATATATATATATATATATATATATATATATATATATATATATATATATATATATATATATATATATATATATATATATATATATATATATATATATATATATATATATATGGATATTTAATATTTTTAATTTTCAATTATTTTTCATACAAAAATTATTATATGGATTTTCCTTTACAGCAGTAATTTTTCAACTAACAGTGTTATTTTTCACACTTACGGTTAAAATGAAAATATGCACGATTGTTTGAATAATAATATGACGAAGTTAAACATTAAAATGCCATCATGCAAGAACTTAATTATGAAGTGGTATAAAATTTGTTTCAAATAAATTTTCTTTTAAACGTTTTGTAATTGCTCAGAATATGTTAAGTGGAAATACAATTATATCATTTGAATGTTTTCATCTAAATTATGAAATTATTCTTATTAAAAAATTTATAAATCATATCAATCGAAAATAATAAAGAAAGTCACATAAAACATTACAACAAAAGAAATTTATATAGTTTAATAAATTACGTAAAACCAATTCCTAAATTTATTATTTAACTAAATACACACCGTTCACGGATGGCGTTTACAAGAGGACAAATGCATAAAAAAATAATTTTTCGAAAGAAAGTTATTCTTGATAAAAATTTTTGCTTGTAAAAAAAATGATTCACAAAGAGATAATGATGATTTTGTATACAGGGTTTACAAAAACTTTAGAACATTTTTTCAAGAGTAAACTATCTTTATTTTTTACTTTTAAAGCAAA
The DNA here is from genome assembly GCA_014170235.1 of Listronotus bonariensis. NCBI lineage: Eukaryota > Metazoa > Arthropoda > Insecta > Coleoptera > Curculionidae > Listronotus > Listronotus bonariensis. Next base: position 48,655 of record JACEGR010002289.1, on the reverse strand, counting down.
ATGTTAAATTTAGTAGTTTACTCGTAAAAAATCATGTTTTTAAGTTTTTGAGTACCCTGTATACAAAATCAATATTTCTTTTTTATCTTATTTTAATAATTTAATATTTTTTTATCATGAATAACTTTCTCAAAAATGATTCTTTTTATCCATTTGTTCTCTTATAAGTCCCAGCCGTCGACAGTCTGTATATAGGTTTTTTGTAATTATTACAATCATAATCATTTTCCTCAAGAACAGTACTCTATTTGACCAATTTGTGTCAAAACACATGTTCGTTTTTATCTAGGTTACTAGTTCACTCTGCAATTAGTAAAAATTATAAAAAATACAAATTTTGCATAAATAAACAGGTTTCAGAATCTTCGTAAAACACTTTAAACAATGGTTGTCGTAACGATTTTGCTAATTAATTCCATATTGTTTAAAACATTATGAAAGCTTCAAAAGTCTTTTGTTTCGACAAAATTACTAAATACTCTATCCTATTTTGCATTTTTCTTAAGCTTTAAATACCCATTATAAGTAAATGCCACAAAACAGTCTATTCATTAACTAATTAATAACATTAAGAAATGTTTTAATTTTGTTATATTAATTATTATACGTAAAATAATAATTTCTTAATTTAGGTTTTTAGGTACACCCTTCCGTTTTCTATTTTTTGGCACCGTATTAAAAATGACAACTTATTAGCAATTAAAATTAAACGACTTGGCAACGATGGAATTGCAATCTAGCGCCTCATCAAAAACTTTTTGTACCCTTTTGAGGCACTATGATATTTGTTTGTCATATTTTGCTTACGTTAGTTGCAGTAACTATCGTATTTTTAAATATTTTTTATAATTATATTTAAGTACAAGAATAATAAAAATAAGAAAATAGTAAAAAATAAAAAATATTAATGAAATGAATGCAATGAAAAATAAAAACATAGTTGGTCTACAACTTGTGTTAAATGTTTTAGTGGTTGCCAGCATGGGTTCCGGTAAAAATTATGCAAAGTAGGAAAATGTACAAATTCGGTTTGTTGTGTCTACAGTTCAAGCCTTAATAACCAAGAACTTACGTTCCGTGGCTTTATATAAAATTACTCGAACGCTTACTGTTAATCATTCTTTGTTTTTTTGGTTGTTAGAAAATAAAGCACAATATTTTTTCCAAAATTTAATGCCTTGTTTTCAAAAGTGCTTGTTTCTAGCCGAGATACAAAGCAAGAACCGGGTAATTTCTGTAAATATTTTTCGCTATTTTAAATATTTTTATTAGCTGATTCACCGTGTTGCAACATTGTGTTTCTTAATCTGAATCTCATTAAGTGTGTGAGAATTAAAGAGCTTTTTAGATGAGCTTTGAAGAGATACTTAATAGTAGAAATTCATGTTGCCTACTACTATGAGCTATTAGAGGAGAACTAAAATTGGAAAATCTTTTTAGAACAGAGCATATTAACCCTGCGTTTAAGTTTTAAAAAGAAAGAAAACAAAATATGGACAAAATCCCTAAACGAATTTGCCACGGCCTACTAGAAGCGAAAATCGATTTAAATCATGCTCGGTTAAAGTTGGTCGTCGGGAATTAACTCCGCCGGCGAAACCATTTATTCAGTGTCACATCAGCAAACAAATGGGATAAGTGTACGGCAGAAATCGTCCGTCCGACCGTACTCATTAGCCTATGAAGGGACTCCATTCACGCTCCTACTCGAGTTAATTTTAAAAAGCATAGATCTTGTCAATTTTTGTTATAGTGGCGCCGCGTTAAGCATCTAGCTCATTCTATGCAGAAAAAATATGTAAAATTATTACTTTCTGTAACTTTTTTAAATCCTTATGACACCTCACGCAGGATTGTATGAAGCATAAGTACTAGGTTAGATGATTTTTAAATAATTAACCCATTTTGTTCCAGTTTTATCAACATTTTCGTACTGAAACATGGAAAAATGTTGGGCATAATCATGACATTATCTAACAACATAAATAAGACAAAGAAAGGCTAACAGTCAGAGTGTTCAGAGTAGTTTTATAAAAAGCCACGAATAATGTGGTAATGTTTTCTGTAGCGTTTAAGTTTTGTTTGATTTTTGTGTCATTTCGGTTCCGTGATTTTGTTATAAACATTTTTTATTGATTTATTGTCGTTTCTGTTAGTGTAATTTAGTTGTATTTTTATTTTATGTTATGGTTTTAACTTTGTTAAAGTTATATCAGTTTCTAAATGTAACTTCTGCATCTACAAATACAAACAGGACCACGCTACTAGAAAGATACGTAGGGAACTGATGAATTTCCTACTGTCCGCAAGAGAACTTACCATGTATTTGCAATGGCTGCGGCTGCAAAAAGCAAACAATATTTTAACTTAAAATTTAATCTTCAAAAACATTCCACATTGATCGCATCGTTTTTTCGAGGTTTTGTCTGCTCTCGATGGAGTCAATTGTTCTATGTTTCTACTACGGTGGACCTGTCTGTATAACTAAAGGAGGAGAGTGGTAGGATATTAAGAACAAGGCTAAAACATTAGGTTCTTGGTTATTTACACTTGAAGAGTAAAAAACCCTACCGACTTAGTTTAGACTACATTTTGCTTTATTGCAAAATACTTAATAAAATCCACGATGACAACTACTAAAACCCTTAACACAACTCAATGACTGACAATGTTTTTATTTTTTATTGCAATTATCCAATAAATTACAAAACATTATTTTAAAAAATTGCGATACTAACAGCAACAACCGCAAGGATACAATATAATGACAATGATGAACAAATGTCATAGTGTCACAAAAGGGTTCAAAAAGTTTTTGATGAGGTCGGCGAATTGCAATTGCAACGTTGTCATCAAATCATTGAAGTAAGCAAAGCAACTATTTTAAGTTGCTTAATGGTAATAAAATAATGGACAAACTTAATACTTTAGCTATCTACCACTGAAAAAAATTAGCTGGTGGGTGTATAATTAGAACAAAATCAACAGTTTTACCTTCTTCATTCCCGATTCCCGACACAACCCCATAATACAACTAATAATAAGGAAGGTCTATTTTCAGTTGTAGATGTCGCTGGCGATAACTACACGCTACTGCGCGGCGTGAACCTCGGTTCACCATTGTGTCTAAAATATGAAAGATAGGGATCAGAGATGCAGATAACCCTGTAAAGAATAGACTCCCAGAAAGCGTATGTCGAAAAACAGTACACAAAGGCCTTTGTGAGCTTACACAAATCAATTTAGTTTAATGAAAAGTTTGTGTGTTTGGGCCGGATGTAGTTTTTCTGGTTAATATGGTAATTTCCTAATGGGTTTATTTATTAAACAAATCTGCTTGAAAGGTTTGGTATACAGCAGCTATTTAAAAAATCACAAAGATTATTTAGTTAAACTTGTAGCTCATTTTCTGTTTATTTGGCTCTCAAAATTAGTTCTGGTTAGTTTAATATAAAAAAACGAAACAACGTATTTTTTCCATTTTAATGGCTTATAACTTGTAGGTTTTGGTCGTAGAGAATAACTATTGGTTGCCTCAAACGAATTTGTAATTTAACAATAAATTTTGATCAAATTCACGAAAAAAGTACGTACAGATATAGGATTGGCTTTTAAAACGTAGATTTTCTAACCCAAATATTTTTTGTTAATTTCAAAACAATATTTTCCAAAGTAGTTTACTGACTTAGTTTTAAACTAAAATAATTTGAAAAACCTAGTTTATGTCCTTGTCTGGAAATTCAGCATTCTTACTCTTCACACAGTGCATTTTTTAATGTTCCCACCCTTTTAAACGGATCAATTAAAATTATTAAAACTTTAGGAAATAAAATTGATGCTTAAATACTAAGTACGTAGGTACTTAGTATATTACAGAATGAAACCGACAGAGGAAAGATGAATGCTGGTTGGGAAAGTTGCCGAGCGGAGCATAGAAAATCCCATCTATATTTTAAGGGGTTAATTGTTAGCTCCTCTGTACATTTTACAGAAAAAATGTAAGGAAACTTTTTGTAGAGACCAATCTGATAAACCCTCTGCCAAGTTTCAATAAATTTAATAAGCAAATATTGAATTAGTCAATTAAATATAATTTCAAAATTAACAAATTTTCGGTGTCAGGTAAAATCAAACAGACATCCTGTAAAATACATGTTATCACTGATATAAGGAAAAGTGTCAATAAATCAGGGACCGTCAGTATTTGAAAGAAAATTTTGTATTATTCAATTGACGAAAAAGTATCCATAATTATTAGTGGCAATATAATATTATGCGGGAAACAATTTTAGAGCGGTATCTGAAATGTACGTAAGATTTAACAAAGCCTTGTTGGCTGGTGGCTGCTGTCTGTTTCGGTTTTACCTAAACCGAAAATTTGGTAATTTTGCAATTACATTTAATTGAATAATTTGATATTCGCTAATTAAAATTTATTGAAACTTAGCACTTGGGTTTTTCATATTGGTCTCTTCAACAAGTTAACCTAAATATTTTTCTGTAAAATGTACAGAAGAGCCAATAATTAACCCCTTTAAAATTTACACGAGATTTCCTATGTTCCGCTCGGCGACGTACCACCCAGTATACCAAATATATAATACTAAAATTATTGTTTAATAATAGAATATCATGCAAAATTAGGGTTAATATTACATTATTAATACAAAAAAACGATGATTGAAAAATAATTAAGCCTTTAATGGTGTATTCTTTTTAAGAAAAGATGACTTAAACCAAAGACAATTGTAGTTTTACTATAGACACCCAGAACAGTGCTAAATTTTTGGTCATCAGCTTGGACGCGGGTATCCATCGAGTACACTCGTAAACAGTACGTATAATTTGCCGCTTCATAAATTCAGCCAAGCCAGCGTCCAAACTGATGACCAAAAATTTAGCATGTTCTGGGAGTCTATAGTAAAACTACAATTGTCTTTGCTCTAAAACAAATTGGACTGCCGTTCTGTTAGCTTCAATAAAATAGAGACAGTAAATCCGTTATTCGCAAAAATTACACGTTTGCTTCTGTAAAATGAATCTTGACACCTAAACTACAACCTGCATTATGTGAATTTATATTTGTGGACGCGATGCTAAAGATACCGTACAGTAGGTTTATAATTAATCATCATCTTCGGACGCCTCAAGGCTTCAGGGTATAAACACCTGGCTTGGCCAGTGCCATTGTTTTTAGTTGAGTTGATTACAGCTTTGGATTGCATATTTTAGTAATATTTCATTATTGGAGCACTGTTTCTGGGAGTGTTCCTGATCATTTTTGTTTGACTAGAGGGTAGAAATTTTTTTGGCCATAAACAGGTTAGTATTAACAGGTAGACCTTGGGGGTTTTAAACGTTTTTTATTATTCTTATTATTATTGAACAACTGCCTTTATATTTTGTCCTCCTTAAACTATCAATATTAAGAAAGCAGTCTTATTAATATATGGTATATGGTAAAAAATGGTACCGAAGTCAATATTATTGATCAATAAAGTGTCAGTTTCAATTGTGTAGCCAGGTAGGAGGGATCTATCGGTCTAATCGAATTTGCTTTGGAAAGCAACAAACAGGGTAAATATGGGATTTTTTTTCCAAAAATCAACATTGAGTCCAATGACAATTGGATTTCAAGCATTAAACTGGTGTCATTATTTATAATCAGAATATCATTATGAGAATTTTAATTGCGTCGGCGAATTGACTTGCAGGCACATTAAGGTTTCTAATAATAATTAAGAGCTATAAAGATTTAATTTTATTCATCCTATATGGCTATATGCTATGTACTTGTAGTTTTATCAGTATATATTAAAAAAATACAAGAAAAAATAAAAAACTTGTAATATAGTTTATCAACCTCCACTGCATATTAACAATGCCGTTGCATGAACATCAGTATACCCCTCACACATGTTAATATTATTAAGTCCTCCATATTACATCAACGGACCTTCAATACAAATCGCACTCTCTTTATTTTCTTTCAAAGTATTGCCATCAATATTATTTTTTCCTGTACCCCTTGACATTTATTATATTGATCAATATTGATATGGACACACTTATATTAACGGTTAAAGGGTGGCTATTAGGGGTATTAGGGCTTTTAGCGCCCATTTCTTTGACGTGACCTGGTACGTTTTCGATTATAATATGAAATGCAAAAACAGTTTATAATTTTATTAGAACAATCGTTTACACAACACTTTTTATTATTATTAGGTTGCAACTTTAAACAAAAAATATTTTGAAACACATCTTTTAACAAAAATATCTTTAAAACAACGCAATACGAAAAGCACACATTTTAGACGCCAATGGATTATTTAGCTGACAAAGTATAGTGACTTTACCCATCTTGCCAATTTTTCTCTGTTATCTATCCTTATTCGTGTACCCGACCTAAAACCGTCTAAAGTCGGGTTTGTATCATAACCCCTCCAGTATACAAATATAAATTAACTTTGAGGTTGCCAAGACAAGAAATCTTGTCTTGATAGTTTCTTGACAACTTTTAATACATCTGGATTCAAGAAACTTTAAGACTTTTAATGATTAAATCAATTTTGAATCATTTCTTTATGATAACCTTTTTAAAATATTAAAATAAAAAACAAAATTAGTACTTTAAATCACTTTACTTTTTATACGTCAAAAAATGTATAAGCTTTTAGTATTTGGTTGTCTTGATCTTATATTAAAATTTAAAAATTTCAAGAGATTGGCCACCCCTAGAGGCCATCGTAGTAAAAAAGGTAATTTGACCAAGTGTATAATAACTTTATCAATATTCGATAAGGACCTTAGAATGTGCAACAAAGTTACAAAGTAAAATTAAGTTAAATTGAAAGCGTGTCATGTTAATTGGATAATACTTTTTGCTATTACTAGATTGTAAACTTTCCTTAAGTAATATATAATGACCTACAACATAGACACCTTTTTAGTTATACGCAACTAACTATTTTCCTTTAATACACCTATGAAGATGCGAAGAAAGCAAACACCGTCTTACCGTAGCCTTAGGCCCCTGAACTCACCGACAAAGTTAATATGTGGAGCACATACATTATCATATATTACACGGATCGGAACACCCGTTCACCTTAAGCCTGGGCCACATAAAGCTCACAATCGCGCAAAACGTAAACAAATACTTCAGTATGCCTTCCGACGGCCGAGCGGCTATGAAAAAATGAAATACCTTATAGTCAGTTGTGTTTAAATGTCAAACCCATCATGTAGATTTTATTTTGTTGTTCAGCTGGTTTTAAACTGTGACTGGACTTCCTTATAGCGTCATTCGCAGGTTGTTGTACAGGGTGTTTATATATTTAATGTTATATTTATTTACCGTCTTTAGTTTAGGCACCCATTACATGGTCAATATTATTGACGCAATCAATAGTAAAATAATTGCAATCCTCACACAAGTCAATACTATTGATCAATAAAATGCAAGTTTTAATTGCCAAGTTAGAGATAATGGATCTACCAGCTCTAATTGAGTCTGTGTTGGTTATCAAGTAAAGGAACAAAAAAAGGTAACGAACAGTGTGGACAAAAAGCTGGTCAGACTGATAGGTGAGCCAGGTGACTTTTTTCTGTAGAATGAATGAAGAAGTTTTTTACAATTTAGTTAAAATCCTGTCTTAAATTATAATAAAGGAAAATACTATTATGAGAAAGGCTATTTCATCGCCGGTTCAACTTGCAGTAACATTCATGTTTCCAGCAACGGCTTTGAAAATTTGAAATTTTTAACTAATATGGCTGCAACAATCCGCTGCTTTATATATTTTATCCTAAAGAAATCAAAAGCCCATATACAACAACCTAAAAATTATTTTAATATATGTATAACAAGAAATAGAAATTACCTCCACTGCGTCTTGACCCCAGCTCAATATATTGACGCGTGTTCAATAAAAATTGAACTGATTTTTTAAAGACTACTATAGTGTTTTACACTGGAAAATTGTATTAGCAAATTCGTGTTTTCTGGCAAAACTCGTACCTGCTCCTTTCTTGATAAACCCAAAATAATGCTTGGTTAAAGTAAAAAAGGTAAAAACTACTAGTTGATTTATATGTAAATTAAAGGTTGAACACCTACTTGTAATTCTCGTAAAAAGTCTTGTCGAATATCGTTCAAGAAATTATTTTTAGGCAAAATATTTCTCTTGTTTTATTTAAGTGTGTTGTTTCTTGGTAATTTCGTTCATAATATCATTTACGAAATTGCCAAGCAACAGACTTTCATACAATCGAAATATTTTACCAGCAAAAGGTTCTCTCTTATGATATTATATAAAACTCCTTCTTCTTCCAACCTTGATAAAAAATAAAACTAAAATCAATAAAACTAAAATCGGTAAAAACTATTGTTAATTTATATGCAAATTAAAGGTTAAAGACTGGCTTGTAATTTTCGTAAAATAGTCTTGTCGTATATCATTTGAGACAACATTTTTTAGGCAAAATATTTCTGTTTTATGTTATAAGTTTGTTGTTTTTGGTAAATGTAATTCATGAAATTGCAAAGCAACAAATTTTCATGCAATTAAAATATTTTATACTATATATATTATATACGAAAATATTCTTGCTATCAATCTTGTTGTTTAAATTTACTCCTCACGCTTTCAATATGTTTAATTATCTATTTATTCATTTATTTATTCTCTCTGAGTTACAAACAGGACTAATGTCCCAAAACAGTAACCAATACTTACAATTTACATTAAGATCCAAGTAATGTATATAAAAAATGAAATAATTCAAAAATTCCTTGATTTTAAAATTATAATATATTTGTACAAATGTAGATATGAGCGGCCAATAAATAACCAATTAACAGTTAGCTTAATGATTGATAAGTTTTTTAAAGTTCTTTAAATTTTAAAAGAACAAAAAAATGTCCGAGTCTTTACACAGGGTATTGTGACTTCTCATACATACAATGCCATGGCCATACCTGGTTCGCAGCTTCAAATAGTCATGTTACACAATCTAGCTTTAATAGGCTAAGCATTTCAAAAATGAGTTCTGAACAGACTTAAGTCGGGCTTGTTAATCAACTAAAATTTTGGCATGAAAATGCAACTTTATTGACATATTAAATCAATTTAATACAAATTTTATTTATGAATTATTTCCCAACGAAAATGAACAGAGTTTTTTTAATATCCTTTTTCACTAAGAAATAACATTTCCTTGTTTGAAGAAATAAGTACGCTGATGTTTCCTTTTCCTTTATTTAAGTTGAATCTATTGGCATTCCCTCGTATTTCAAAAAGTAAATTATATTTGAAAAGAATACCGTCCACAATAGATCATTTATCAAATCAATGCCTCTTGAAAGCCATCTAGGAGTTTAAATAACACTAAATGAATTTTCGTGAAGAGTTTCGAAGATAAATAGATTTATTTGATATAATCTGAAAGGTGGTAGGCGTATGCCATTAGTTGGTAGCCAGAATCGGATTTGAATTACTCGTGTGGGCAAAAATTGTTTCTAGTTAGATATATTATTTTGTTTAATGATAATAATAGTAATAAGTTGGCTTCATTGTCTAAAAGTCACTTTCATCGACAAAGATAAAAAATAATATAAAGTACGATATTAAATGTATAATTTATGACACAATTTATTAAATAGGGATGATTACGAATTATGGAATAGTATATTTAACATTTAAGGAGTAAGGGCAAAGAGAGATGAATTTTCGTCAAAAAAGCTGGGATTACTTTATTTAAAAAAAAAACGGACACAAATGTTTCTCTCTCTTTATTTAATTGGTAAAGTTGGGCCTAATTGCAATTTTTATTTTTTTAAATGAATATTACTTAATAAATATTAATTTTTCAAAAAAAATAATAATAAAAGAGTTGTGTTCAATGAAAAGTTAGTTTAAAAGTGGAAAATTAAATTTAATTTAATGAAAAAAAATAATAATTGTTAAAAGAATTACGATTTTAAAAAATTCTGACCAAAATTCGAGCTGGCATCATGGGTCGTCGGAATCAGCATATTATTCTAAACATGGTTCTGCAAAAAAGATTAATTTTTCATACATTGGCGCCCATACTACCTAGTCTATAAATGAGCTAGGCTTCCCGAACCTCCCCTACCCTATTTTATCATTTAATATTACTGTCTTAGGTTTTTTGATCAATGTTTGAATAATCTCGTATTATTTTTAGGCTAATCTATCAAAATAAATAAAATATAAAGTAAAAGTATTAAAAAACTCATTAAAATAGCCATAAAATCTAATAACATTTTCGTAAACAGTCTTAAAATGAGCACACACACACACACTCGTTTGTACCACACTTAATTACAAACGCTCAAGCGACCATATAAGCAAAAACGTATAATTTTTTAATAAATTAAAAAACCCGAAAGCCCATCCGCTTTCTTGTAAATTGCATATTAATAATAAAGTTATAATAATTATTTTTAAATATGTATTTAATATTTGCTGCGTTAGAATTACAAGGTTAGTTGCGGACATTAGGCGCAATACCTTATGTGAAAGCTGTATATTTAGTTTTGCGTTGCTTCACGTAAAAAGGAACAATTAAAATCTGCATTTTTGTTACGAAATATTTAAAGACCATTATGATTTATGGTTTTGCACAAAGGAATGATAATTTCTAGCTTTACAGAAACGATTACAAAATTACAAAATTAGTTTTTTTTAACTATTTAAATGGTATTGATATAAAAAATAATGTACGTATACAAGATATATATTTTTTAAGAAAAATTAAGTGGCATACCATTTTCTTCCTAAAAATATTTGCAGTAAATCCCTCACGACGAAAAAATGTTTTTCTTGTAAGTCAAAAAATGTCCTTTGATGCATAGAAAATGTCTCCCAAATTTCTCAAAAATATCTATATTGGTAAAATAGTTATTGTAAAAAACTTTTGCTTTTCCTAAAATTTAACACCCTGTTACCCTTAAAGTTGTTTCTACAAACTAGACCGAAAAAAAAGCAACTGACTGTTGCCTTTCTTTCTCTTATTAAGGTTGTTAGAGGATAATGCCATGACGATGCCCAACTGTTTTCTAAAATAAATGCCCTGTTTTTCAAAGTGCCTCTTTTAGCCAAGACACAATGTTAAATTGGATCTACATACCTACTTTTATTACCTGATTGACCAAATTACAACACTATTTTTCTTAATTTAAATTGCATATACATTGACAGAATATTCCCCTTTTTTGTTTTGTCATATAGTACACTACATAAAGTGGCAAAAAAGTAACTCTTTTTAACAGTTCTACAATTTTTTTGAATTTGAGTTAGTTTTGTTTCAATACATACAAAACATTAAACAGATGGAGTTGTTTTATTTTTAACTGATTATCTTTAAAGCAAAGTTTTCTTGTGAATCACTTTTTAAATTATTAAGTTAAGCGATCTAAGTCATGTTTTCGTGTTAACCGTATTTCTCTGAGTGGTTTAAACCGCATTTAAAATGACAATTTAAATATGGGAATTAGATAGAGATAGATTAAATGTTTTTAAAATGTTTGAACCGCATTAAAATGAAAAAACGATTTTAGTTCTTCATACACCTTTTAAAAATATCTCTTTAGGCGCCATGTCACAAGGTACAATGGCGTGAAAAGTCGATATTTACCGTTGCTAAGGGAAAGGGGTTTAAATGCCAACCCTTCGCGCTCTCACCCCTGAAAAAAGGGCGCATGTCCACGCATGTTTTGTGAAAATACACGCAAGGCAACACGTTATACGTTTTCGATCGAAAACAAGAAAACAACAAACATGGTGCATTGATATTTATGGGATATCACAGTCGGATTTTACTTTAAATAACTTATGAGTTTACGGTACTCTATACTTCTCAAATGTTAACTTTAGAATTATTTATCTGCAAAATATTGCTACTTTGGCAAAAGCTTTTTAAGATTCGTTTTTCATAAATACAATCCAAAGATAATAGGACTTGTTTTAGAAATTAGAAATCTTAAGCTTTTTTACTCTCTTTTAAAATAAAAATTCCATAATGTTGCGGCAAAGTTAATTCTTCCTATAGTACATTTTTTATTAAGTTTCCAATATTTATACACTCCCCACAAAAATATTGTATAAGCTCGATTTTTTTCATAAGCTTTAATACAAAAATTCTGTTCTGTATTTAGATAGCCATATCTTTTTAATAGTTAAGTTTTCAAGACAGTTAAGAAGAAGATAATGTTAAGAAAAGGTAATGCTATAACTTTGGCTTAACCCTTGTTATTTACTCTAAATAATTTCTACAGGCTGAAAGTTTTTAACAAAAATATAAATATTCCTCGCTTTTATACCTTAACAATTACGACAAAAATCCTTAGTTGTAAAAACGAACTGTACAAAGATCAAAACTATAGTAGCTTCCAGAGATCATATCGCCCTTTTATAGTAATGTGGAAACGTCTAGAATATTGTAGAAATATCCTGTAAATTCTGTATATATTAATCACCCTGTAGGATGTATTGCTAATAGTAAATAACAACGGTTACCCCAAAGCTATAGCTTCACCTTAATGACTTAATTATTTAAAGATATATGGCTATTTAAATATGGAAAAAACCGAGCCCATTTAATATTTTTTGTAAGCAGTGTATTTACTTATATTTATTGGTAGTAATGAATGCACCTTAAAATTCTTATAAAAATATATAAGCAGGCTTATTTAAAACATTTTTTAAAACATTTACTTGCAGGACGGTTATAAGACGTTCAGAAATGTCAAGTTTCAGAAGCCGGTAAAAATTATTCGTGCACACTAAATTAACTTGAGAGGAGCTGTCCTTTACCTTTCAGAAAACTATGCGTCTCTTTCAGGTTTTAAAGGTTCGGCTTTCTTAAACAAATTATTGTGACTCTGTAGGAACCTATATAGAGGTTTAGGCTGATGTTACAAAGTTCAGATGAAGATATTTAATTTTAAATAAAGTTCTTACGTAGCTTGTCATTTAGAAACCTAAAATATTTCTTAGTTTATTCCGCGAAAATAATTATTGTATAATGGGTGATCTAGGCTAAGTCGGTACTATTGCTAACTTATTATATTATTGCAGATACAAGGTCGAATGAAGAGTAAGAGAAGAGTTAGTAGTATTTTTTCGCAGAAACACAATTGAACATCGGATTTTCGATTTATTGCAAAAAATAAATTTTCCATTCGAAGACTTTATCAAAGAGCTTCAAAAAAGTTCACATGTAATATATTAAATTTTTATTACTTAATTTTGAAGATATTGCGATCCTTAGGGGTTAGATAGTAAACTAGCAATTTTTAATTAAAATATCCTGTATTTTGCATCACCACTAAAACTAAATTTTAAGGAGCTTTAAGAAAATACCACATTTGATTTGTCTATCTCTTAAAGTCTTGGAAATATGTCCATACAAATCTAAAATATTGTAGACACATATATTTTATTAATAATGCAATATACAGGATGATTTCTTTAAAAATGCTAGTTTACTAACTCCTTACGATGGCAATATTTCCGCAACTATTAAAAATATATAATGTATAGACTTTTTTAAGGCTTTTCGATAGATCTTTCATTGGTAATAAAATATACAAGGTGTTCCATTAAAAAAATACATTTTTGCAATAAATCAAAACCCCGGTTTTGTGTTAATCAGCGGAAAAAATACTACAAGTTCTCTTATTTAACCAACCTCGTATCTGAAATAAAATAAAGAAGCTAACAATAGTGTCGACTTAAGTTTTATCACCTTTTATAGATTTATTTAAATTAAAAGGAATGTTGTGCTTTTGTGAAGGTAAAGATATAAAATTATTAAAAAAAAACGATTCAAACCCAGTTAAACTAATATTAATTTAACACTTAATAATGTTTTTATACATAACTAGATTACTATGCATCAATAATTATTATTATTGTCACTTACGACGTAAATATTAATGATTTTTGATTATGAACAACATTAATTACACCTATCGTAAAGTCTTAAGTAGGCGGACATTACATTAGCTAAGAATTCAACCAGTAGTGACTTTGGTTTTAAGTTACAATGTAGGCAAAATTAATGTTTTGGTAAGGATTGATTTCACTTCTTCTGAACTCATAAATAGAAACTTACAATCCCTTGCTATTGTTACACTGATGTATTACCCTTTATCTTAAAACTAAAAACTTAGCCAAGGATAGATTTGATTTATATAAAGGGTGTTTATTTCAAAACTTACCACTCACGTTATCTGCAAAAAGAGACAGATTTGAGATAATTGCCGAAACACGTCAAAATATTTATATATACCCGCATGGCCACCACCTCAAAATTCTTAAATGAGAAGGGGGTAGAGCGTTAAAGTTAAAGCTCTTGAAGAGTACGTTATAGCCCTTAAATATAAAGTCAATATCCCTACCTACTACAAAATGGCGGTACTTTACAAATTACCCAAATACCACATTTGGTACATCTAACTTTATTAGTTTCGGAAATACGGCTATCCCAATCGGATATTTGGGTAATTTTTAAAGTACCGCCATTTTGGAGTAGGTCAAGACTGACTAAATATTCAAGGGTTGTAATGTACTCTCCAGGAGCTTTAAAATTTTGTATACTCGATCCCCCGTCTCATTTAAGAATTTTGGGGGTTAAGGGTTTGAAGGTCAAAATTTTGGTAAAAAACGTTTCCTCTTAATAAATATCTTGACGTTTTCGGCGATTTTCTCAAACCTGTCTCTTTTCGCAGCACTTGCACTTAATTAGTAAGTTTTTAAATGAACACCCTGTATACTTAAAAGGGTTACGACGTGGCTGCTATTTTGGCGACCATGTTTTGACGTCATCAAGTATCGTTTCAGCCATGTTATTACATAAGATATTAACACCAGTGCCAAAGAAATACACTTTGAAGTATTTTTAGAACAACGGTTTTCACAACACTTCTTAATTATTTTAAAGTTGCAACTTTCAACAATAAAATATTTGAAAATAAAACTTTTAATAAATGTAAGTTTCAAAATAATGCAAAACAAAAAGTACAAATTCTAGGCTACACTGACTTGATTATTACCTAACAAAGTATTCGAAATTTAAATTGAGAGACACAATGTTGCAACACGGTCGATAAGCTTATAAAAATAGGTATCTAGACCAAAAATGGCGTTTTTGGTTTGTGTCTTGGCTAAAAGCAAGCATTTTTGAAAATAAGGCATTACATTTTGTAAAGAAACATTAAGCATTATTTTTTATAAATAAAACAAAAAAGGGAGTTTTCAGCTAGCGATTTGCGTAAAATTATATAAAGCCACAAAACGTATGTTCTTTGATATTTCACCTGAACTGCAGACACAACATATCCAACTCTGCACTTTTGCTTCATTGCGGATTTTTAACGAAATCCATGATGACAACCACAAAAACACTTGTAGTAACACAGTTGTAGACAAACTGTTTCTGTATTTTTATTGCATTTATTTAATAACTCATAAAAACATATTTAAAAAATACGATATTAACTATGTAACTACGACAACAGCAAGCAAAACTTAACCATGAAATGTCATTTTATACTAAGTTCAAAATTGACGGCGCTAAGAACGTTGCCAAGTCGCTTAATTTTAAAAGTCAATAGTGACTTTTGGCCCAAAATGTTTTCTGTTGCTTACCTTTTCTCGCATTCCAACCTCAAAAGCTTTTTTTTGTACTAACCTTAAAGGTCTTTTATTATTTTTTAAATGGTTTTATTTTTTGTTTATTTTTAGAAACTAATATTACTATAGTAATTTTTGATTATACAGGGTAATTTTTAACCTATACGCATAAAGTTGAAAAGTAATTAAAGGTTTTTTTTTAAAATCTCCAATGCCAAGTTTTTAATAGTCAAGATATTTAAAACAAAACTTTTTAACGTATATGGCTAACTCCATTAATTTTTTTGGAATATGTTCGTAAATTAGCTATATTTTTCCCATTTAGAGATATATTTGAAGGTTTTATGAGCATTAGTTTTTTTGTAAATTAGGAAAGAAAACTTGATTGACATTGACACTATGTTAGAAATGACATTGGTTGTGTTTGCACAAAAACCCTTCAATTGTTAAGGAGAAACAATGAGTTATGATAAAAAATAACAAAGTTCTGCTGATTAGTCACTTTAGCCAAACATTTTGTTGTCATGGCAACTATATAAACACAATATAAAATACAAGTATTGTTTGTTTCAAATAATTAAATTAAATATAAAAAAAGAGACAAGAGTTTAGTAAATATCATACCGAAGATACATCAAAGGGATTTAGCGCTGTACCCGGTACTAACTGACAGTCAAAAGAGTGGTATGTGGAGGTTATCCATCGATCAAAGTCAATATTATTAATAATCAGTCGCGTAACATGAAAAACCCGGTACGGACATTTAAATTTCGGCTATTCAATTGCAATTATTTGTATTGTCCGACCGAATATTTTGGATTCTCAATGTTTCACTCTTGTAAGTACCACTGTAACATAAAGTTAATAAATTATGCCCGTGATTTAAGTAATGAAGCAGGTGTTGAGAATAAAATGTGACATAGTCTAAGAATACAGAAGAATGTTTGTGCAGGTAGGATGGAAATGAGTGCATGCTTGTTAGAATTATTTTAGAATGGTATAATCGATTGGACTGATATTTAAAAAAAGACTTTTCGGCTTTTTGCCCTTAATAAACCCATGTTTTGCCAATTATTATTAAGGCCTTTTTACAAAAGAGACATTAATGAAACTCATAATAGGTAAAGGATCAACAAAGGCTGTACTTGAGCAGACTACTTTAACATACGCATGGAAAAACTTAAATCAGAAGAACATGCCCAAGAAACGCCAAAGAACCACTTAGAAAGGGTAGAAAACAGCTAAGAACAATCACAGATGTCCCCACTGGACATGCTTCAGTAAAAAAACATCGTAACAAAATGCAGATCTAAGACTTTGTGAAGCAGAGACCCAAATAGTAGTTCATACTTCTGCCAGGTTCCTCAAGTCATTCGGGTATTTCAGAATGTCCGTGGAAATACAGTACACATTTAGCAGACCTATACCGCCTTCTTCAAGGAACCAGGGTGCTGGAGTGGATACAAGAAAACAGGAGTATGGCAGAATAAGCCTTTAAACTGCTGAGACCACCGAGATGTTTACATGAGATCGATAATATTTTTACATGGTAAGAAAAACTACAAATAAGTTCCTGAACTAATTGTAAATTGACAATTTAAGCTAGTAAATTGTTTATTGGTAATTTTAATCAATTTGCTATTATTATTAATTAATATACAAACCAGAGATGCATACTGCTTCTTGGTAAAAAAATGCAATCATAAGTGGTTCCAAAAATTAACCCTGCATCAAAAATATCCTGGTGCAATTTATTTTTTAACTTTTTTAGGCTTATTAAAAACGTAAAACAATAAAAAAGAACCAATGCTAAGTCAGGACAAAAATATTTTATTGTTTCTAAAAATGAACATAAAATCCTTTAAAAATACACAAAATATCAATTTATATATATACCGGGTGTTGCATCGCCGGGCGGGACATAGGAAATCCCATGTAATTTTTAATGGGGTCAATTATTGACTCCCTAATTATTTTAGAGAAAAATTCTATTAAAGTTTATTGAAGGGCATGCAAATCTACGCCCATGGTAAAAACTTTGGATTTTTCGGTTAACCCGTTTGTTAGTTAGATGCTAATATATTTTTAAAAATTGTTACATTATTATCGCCTCATATTTATGACCAACAATAAAAATACCAGTTAGCGTGACATTACGTTGTCATTTTGAAATTTAGTGCTTTATTATTATCAAAAATCGTACTAATCGTATATATATATATATATATATATATATATATATATATATATATATATATATATATATATATATATATATATATATATATAAACCACAAATTAAGTCCTGTACTAATTGTAAGTTGGTAATTTCAATTTTATCATATTTACTTTAATATTACATTAATATACCTACAAACAAGGAAATGCTAACTCAATAATTAGGTAGTGTTTTTTGTTGTATCGCTTGTCTTTACAAATTGTTTGTTTGTAAAATGTTAAGATAGTTTTTTATACTATTTATTTAATAAGCAAATTATTATTTTATAAAATCTTTCAGGTGTACTTATTGCAAAAAATAGAGGAAAAACCGTTCAAGTTAAATAAACACGAAATATTCATTACTTTTTCCTCCAAATGTACTTCATAAAATCGTTGATAATAGATACTTAAATTTTTAAAGCCCTAATAAACTGGCACTTAATGGATTAAAAATTAACGATCACCTATACCCTAGCTTTAAGAACTGCCCAGGAGCTGCAAGAGCAACAAACATTTCATTTTGAATTAGAATAATCCGTAAAATCAAAATAATGGTTTTCAATATACAGTGTATATATAAGGACAAAAAAGATTGTTTTTGTACTTTTAAACTAATAGCTACAGGTAAGTTTTCTTTTAATCTCTCATCTGATAAGCCTGCTAAGTGTTTAATTTATCAATTGACTTAGACAATATGTTCTTTTTTAAGACTTAGGTTATTTGCTATACATCACAGATAATTTCTGGCGTATGTAAAATATTCAGTTCTAGTAACAAATTAAATACAAATTGCTTTTCTCCACGTCAGAACACAACTTCTAAATCGATCACTCTTAAATACCTTCTTAAAGATCGATCGGCAGCTCATATAGAAAAATGAGCAAGTGTTAAAATTGATATATAGCTCGGTGAAGCCAGCGATGATACACTATGATAAGAAGTGATGGATAAAGGAAGCTTTATTCATATTTTAAAACTTTTTACACTTAAATGTTGACTAGATGTATTGCCTTAATGCAGAGGCGGATTTTAAGATTTTACCAAACTACTTGGAATTACAGAACTTATAAATCGTATTGCTTTTTTATATTATTTAGCTCCAGTTAATGATCTACTAAAGTCGTCTAATGCAGTCTATAAAAATGGCGATGGCAAAAACAACTAAAACGCAATGTACTGTATTGCTTTTTAAAATTAAGCGACTTGGCAACGTTGTTAGCGCTCTCATCGGAATAAGTTTGTACCATCTTAGTGGAAAATTACATTCTATGGTTAAATTTTGCTTGTCGTTGTTGCAATTAATATCGTATTTTTAAATATGTTTTATGATTTTTTAAATAAATGCAATTAAGAATGCAAAAAGAACTAGTTTTGTCCCTTTATTTAAAATTACACGAGGCTGTAACTGGTACCTACTCTTTATTTTATTTAGGGTTTTTAAACAATGATGTTTTATATATTTTTCAAAATTTGATGATCTGTTTTTGAAAAGTGCTTGCTTCTAGCCGAGACACAAACCAAATTCAGATAATTTCTGTAAATATGGTAAATATTTCTTGTCATTTTTGATCTAGATACCCATTTTTATCAGGTGATCACGGATTGGTTAAAAAAGTCAATTATCCATGGCTACAAATCCAATTGACCAATGAGAAGACGTATTCTTTTTTTTTTTTTTTTGCTTATGTTATTCTCTAATTTAAATGATTTGATTGCATATTGTTTGACGCAGTCTTTTAAGGTATCTAATCTTTAAACACCCTTTATAGCTACATGGCTATAATTAAGTAAAACTGCGAATTTTAATTTTTTTCTAATATTTGATTTAAGTAACATCTCAGTAAGAATTTTTAAGATTTGTAGAAATATGATAAATAGGAAAAAAGTAGAGTTAATTTTTTTATTATTTAGGAAAAATACATATCCTTCATATAGGAAAATAATATATAATAAGGCAAGTTTTTAATTATTTATAACTGTATACACAACAAATTAAACTTTCTTAATTGCACAATTTTTCACGACATCCATCATAACAACCACAAAAACATTTAACACAAACATAAGACAAACATATCATAGTGGCATAAAAGAAATCAAAAAGTATCCAGTAGAAACGCCTAACCTAAATATATACTATCTTTGTACAGTATTGCCAATGTGACATTATTTAAGATTCATTTAAAACTCTTATTAACATAAAAATAAACAACCATACTAAATTAAATCTGCTATTAACTAAAATTAAGCAAATAAAAAAAGGGGCTTATAAAGTTTTGTAAACATTTTTTAACACTCAAACGCGTGTCTTGTAAGAGCTCTTTAATCACAGTCCTCAACAATGTTTTTATTTGCCATTGTTATACGGTGGCTGAAGAGGCAAACACTCGTCTGGTTTCAACAATACTTTAATAAATACTTGAAGAAGAATAAATTGATTTTTGGTCGAAAATAACTGGCTTTTGAAAAAGCTGGCGCCTTCCCAAATGAGCTAGAAGCTTTCTAAAAGGCTTAGACGGGTCGTCTCCATATTAGAAGGATTAATTTGGGTTTTAAAATTGGGAAGTTTTGGAAATGAAGCGGTATTTTATTTGTCGTTACTATAGAGGATGTCTGGATATTGTTGAATACACTTTTTTTAACGATAAAAATATGTCAATTTAGTGCATAACCCACAGGTATAGAAAGTTGATACCATTTTGGGATAAGAATACAATTAAGGAGCCAGAAGAAACAAAAATGTATGTCCATGAAACATATATTTAACAAAACATTTATGTTATATTTAAAGTTTCTATAATTTAATAGTTTTGTGTTGCAAAATCAAAATATTTTGTCACTCATTGGAACAAACACGGAAATAGTATATTATGGGGCGAGCTTGAATTGTTACTTATTCTCCACGATGATGACTTTTGCAACACCAGACGCAAGCGAGTGCTGTATGTCATAAGAGAAGGAAATAAGTATTCCGTGCGAGTTGCATACTATACTTTGTCTACAACTATTGATACATCACTGGAAAACATTTTAAAACAACTTTCTTGTGGATTTATATTAACATAAACAATAAATTTAATGTACCCGATATGTGACAGATTATTTGTTACCCATGGCATATGCGATATTCTAGTCTAGTGCCAATTTTTTATCGAATGTTATTGATTTTATTATTAGGTAGTTAATTTTAGGTACCTATTAGATACTTCTTCGTCCTTAAATTTATATGTGACAAAAAATAGTGACCTTTGCTGAAGAGTCATACTTAGAAAACGAGGTTCTCGAAAACATATACAAATTAATGCACATTTAAAGTACCTTATGACGGTCGTGGGTAATGGACGTGGATAATGAGCCACAAAACCTGTTTAAAATGACATTATTAAAGATTACATATTTTAACAAACTTTAGAGAGTGTTAATATATACTATGATAAAATAGAGAAAAAGGATACCGACGACTTTTCTTTTTATAATACCTAGTTTTGTATGTAGCTATTACTAAATAAATATTTAAAAAGAAAATATTTTTTAAATAAAGATTCAAACAAGATCCTACAACACACGGCACGGTGTTATAGGCTGCTACCCCACAAATTACTGACCACGCTAAGTGTTGTTTACCTTCGCTTAAATCTCGGGCAAGCCTCGTTATTACATTTTAGCTGTTTGGGTATTTTAAACAGAAAATTAAAGTAGATAATATTGTAAACCAAAGGATGAATTGATACTTTCTGAAAAACGATGTGCTAAAACTCTCCACTTTACCTTCAGATTAACACGTCCTAAACCAAGACATCAGAAAATCTTAAAACAAAGGCCTATGGCCAAAGAGGCTTTGGACAAATTTGTTCGGTATATATCTTAAACTCTCAAGAGTACTTATAACACAATAGGCTTAAAGGGTACCTAGATTATAAAAAGAAATAACCAGACTCTGTTGGCTACTGTTTATGAAGAACTTCAAGACAGGTAAAAATTATACGTTAAAGTAGTTTACAATAATTATTTCTGAGTAGCTCAGAAATTCTAACTTCCAGCGAATAGTGGAGATGATCAAGCTAAATGATGTCAGATATTAGTTATTGTGGATCAGAATAAAATTATTCTTTTTGAGATTGAAATATATTGTGTGTCCCAGGATAGGTGTTACAAGAGGACAAATGGACCGAAAGTTTTGGAATTTTTAAATGTCCTTCTGGGTGGCATGGTCCAAAACTAATAAATACCAAATTTTACTCCGCTTGGTAATATACATGGTGAGTTATAACTAAAAATATGAAAAATGCCCAAGAACTAACCATTTTTATTTTTAAAAATAGAACAAAATTTTAAAAGTAAATTTTGTAGGGAATTGAATTTTATGTCAAAATTGAAGTTAAAGCATAAGGGTAAAAAAATTAATTGTAATGTGTTCTTACATTACGCATTACAACTTAAATAATGGACAAGAGGGAGCAAAATATAAAGAAATATTTAATAATTTTAAATATTGTTTTAGAATTCAATGCCTTAAGCCAAGTATTTCAAAACCTGTTAATGCATAATGTAAAAAATTAAAAAAATATATTTTTCTAACTTTATCTCTTAAGCTTAACTCTTACTTCTATGTCAAAATTTTATTCTCTACAACATTTACTTATAAAACGTTGTCCTATTTTTAAAAATAAAAGTACTTTACTCTTGATTTTTTATATTTTTAGATATAACTCGCCGTGTATATTACCAGTCGGACTAAAATTTTGTATTTATTAGTTTTGGACCATGCGACCAGTTTTCCCGGAAGGACGTTTAAAAATTCAAAAATCCTGAAAAACACTGTCTAAGACCGAGTCGTACAAATAATAAAATTGGAAGGGAAAAATAAGTTAGTTTTTTTTATAGTGAAGATATTAACATGGACGATCTCGATTTTTCTTATATTGGAATTTAAAACCCTAAAGAAGGTATAGGTATGGTTTCGCATTAATGTGTTGCATTTGTTTTAAAGCCTACTTGTGTTGTAAATACAATTGAAATAAAATTTGCAATACCAATGTATCAATATGAACTTAAAAAATTAAGTATTTAAGAGTAAGTAAAAATTAAAAGTAAGCGTGTCAAACTTTTTGGCGGAAACTGTATAAACTTCTTAATACAATTTAAAAGTTTTTATTGAAATGTGAAAACTGTTTTTATCTGCATTTTCACCACCTACTATCTGTGGTTAATTATTTTATGTAATTTAACTGGAAATTTTCGTTATGTTGCGTACTGCGGTATTTAGAATCTGACAAACCCAGTCATTAATAAATTTGTATCTATATAACCTTTCCGTTTTAATAACTATTTGTGGACCGACAATGTGGCTACTAAATTTGTTTGCATTTAGTGTTGCCAAAGTGTGGCAAAATCCGGGTTTGTTGGAATTGTTATAAGATCAAATGATTTTTTGGAAAAAATTAAAATTTGCTGACAAACTTTGTACCATATTTACCAATTTATTTAACTTTAAAGCGTTTTCATAAAGAGGTGTTAATAAAATAATTTTTTCGTGTTAATCGTTTTGCATCGAAGTGGTTCAAACCGCATTTAAAATGACAATATAAATATGAGAGTTAGATAGAGATATGTATTTAAATGTTTTTAAAATGTTTTGAACCATATTAGCACGAAAAACGCTTTTAGTTGAATCAACTAGACTACTGACTCATTTTGATCGTAAATAACTTTAGATCGAATAAAGATATCAATATGCGGTTTTCGCAGAAGGCTTGAAGATTTGTTTATAGTTTTTTTTAATTATATCTTTGTCATTTGATTGATGTATTTTATTAGAACAAATACAAAATGGGCGATTTTCCAAGCAACTTATTTATTTTAAATGGAACATCTACATAAATATATACAGAATCAGCTAAATAACATAACACATAGGCAATGTAAAGAAAATAGACAATCTAACGTGAATACCTGCATATAAACACATCTAATTGGTCATATGCATCCTTTTTTGTTGCTTTATTCGACGATATCCCAATACCTAGCTGGTTAACCAGTATTTTCTAAATTCTTAAAATGCAATCTTTTTCCTAAAAGAATGTCACATAAGCTATAGCTTTTTAGAAAATAATGGATTTATTGATATCTAAAAACATGGCCTCATGGCAGTTAAGACTATTATTTATCAATAAAAATTTCCTTCGTACAAGTTTACAGAAAAAAAAAACATAAAACACCAAACGTATAGATTATTCAAAATATTAATAAAAGTTAATATTGTCAATAATAATTTAAAAAAAACTTATTTATAGTATTCGATTTGTCGAAAAAGTTTGTTTTTACAAAGATATCATCCTGTACCTTTAAAATTTAAAACGTTTATGAAATATTTTCATAAACATTTTTTGCTTGATTTTATTCAAGGAAAATGTCCCTAACTTTGGTCAGAATATAAAAAACACACCCTACACCTCGTTACCTAAAATTCTGATTTTTACAATTATTACTTCCATTTTAAAGTTGGCAACACTGTTCACATTATCAGCTTTAATAACACCATCGATAAAAAAAACTGTTTAATCACTACATGATTGTTACAAACTGCCGCGTTGTTTAATTAAAAAATAATCGACTCGATTTCCCTTGATATATTTCGTAAAAGTAAAAGTGATGACCGTAACTTTGTTGATGCCACATTCCGAACAGGTAGAACCCGGCACTATTAATTGCCAGAATTTAACACATTTTTATTCAAAAATTCCAAAAGGCGAAATCCCATACGACTTTGTTTCGGGTACCATTATAAATCACGGACCCAAAAAGGTCGTACAAGTCTCTACGAGGTGAAAAATATCCGCGCAAACTTCTTTTTCTTTTAAATATCCATAATTTATCAAATAATAGGTGTTATTCATGTATGGTGTCACACGGAGAAAATAATACCATCAAACATTAATAACTTTATACATTGGGTTCCTAACTACGGGTTAGCTTCTGCTTTGTTAAAATATTATAAATTGTCACATGTGGTGGTCTAAAACATAGTACCATATAGCTGGAGTTTCTTTTCTATGGTTTCATTCCTCTATTCTGTCATTTTTGCCGTTTATTTTATCATAAATATAAACTTAGTTACACTAAATATACAGTGCATTTCTTAAATGTCCCCCTTTTATTTTTGAAAGGCTGGGCGCCATCCATTCCATTCTTGGAAAAAAGTTTAATAAAAAAGGTGATCTTGTGGCACATTATTTTAAAGGCCCTGATGAGTACTTTATAATCCTAGAATATAAAGTCACCTACTACAAAATGGCGGTACTTTAAAAATTACCCAAATACCTGATTTGGATGGCCATATTTCCTAAACTAATTAAGTAAAGTGTACCTAATGTGCTGTTTAAATAAAGGTCTTTGAAAGATCTCTATATTGGTGACAGGTAGCTACTGGTGATAATATACAGGATAGAAAAAAAGGTATATTTTTTTAATTAAGCACCCTGTAAATTATATTACCTTTAAAAAGATCTTTAAAGGGACTTTAAGAAAATACCTCATTTAGTACATCTAACTTTATTTGTTTTGGAAATATGGTCATCCAAACCTGGTATTTTGGTAATTTTTAAAAAACCGTATTTTGTATTAGGTAAAGGTATTCTAGGGTTATAAAGTATTCGTCAAAAGCTTTAACATGATGTGTCAACAGGCCCCCTTTTCATTTAATTTTTTTCTAAGATGGTACCCAGCTCCCATCTTGAAATTTTCATCTGTCAATTTCACTCCAAAATATAGTATTTGTGCATCCATTTTATGTCAAGGGGCCAAGTTTACATTGTGCTTTGACCGTTTGATTCCCAAGACGCTTTTTATATATTATGTTATCTAGTTATTTAAAATAATCAATATTGTACATACATAAAATACATAGTATATTATTTAACATCTAGAAAACGACTAATTAAAGATGGAACTGTAAATAAAAACACCATTTTATGTGCAAACTTTTGATGAAGATTAAAAGAAAACTTACAGAGTAGCATCCTCCGCACCCACCAGACTTTTTATTTTTGTTGTGACTGCCATCCAGGTCATTGAGGACAAAATTTATGGCCTACTATAAATTACCATACAAAAAACGGTGACGATTTTATTGAAATTTATCGAGCCGTTTTATTATCATAATCACAATATTTTGGTTAATAAAGCCTTTTAATATCTCTGTTGTTGATAGAGCTTCAGGTTTTTATAGGCAGTTTGCATTAGGTGGTCGTCCTACAAATATTAGTGTAAACTTAAAATAGCTTATTAATTTGCTTACATTTTTTTATTATTATTTTGTGTTTACTGTTTTCTAAGCACTAAGCGCAAATTAAAGCAAGTAAGGAAGCATTAAAGTAAATGTTATTATATGGTCACTTAAGGAGTTGGGTAATATTCGAATACTCAGTATTCTAAATCCCATTTAGAATACATTTGGCTGATATTCAAATAGTATTCGAATATAGATGGGTTCACATGTAATTCATTCTGAAAGCAATACCGCAAAGTACACAAAAATGATAAAGTAAACAAACCTTTTCGAATGCACATAGCCTCGGACAGAGCCTGATTACATATTTTTAGATAAATAATAAAAAAACATTGCTAAAACACGTTACACGTACTTAAAAAACATCCTCTTATTTCGCCTCTGTCCTACTATAAAATCGGTGGCACGTGGCGTGGTACTAGAAACTCGTCGGGTTGAATATTTTTTGCTGCAATAAATCATTGTTCACAAAAGGGTTTGTTTACTTTATTATTTTTGTGTACTTGGCGGCATCGCTTTCAGAATGAATTAAATGTGACCCATCTTTACCTATGTGTGTCTGGTATTCGGTATTCGATTGAATACTTTCTTGATCAGTATTCGGAATTCTGGATTGAGAATACTGTTTTTAAATGATAGTAATCGAATACTTGCTTTGTATTCATATTGTGTTATTCAGATCCCGTATTCGAATCCTGGTATTAAAATGACGGTACTCGGATCCAGTTTTTAGTTATAGAAAAAGCTACAACAAAGAAATTTCTATATTTTGTTGTTCGGTGAGGAACTTTTTATTTAGTCTTGAAAAAGTATTCATTACAGAACCCTGAGATTTAGGTACAACGGTTTTGAGGTTGAAAACCTTTTTTTAGGTATTTATAAATACTGAACCCTGGTATTTAAATACAGCGGTATTCAAATAATTTTTTTCCTTTGTATTCGAATCCTCAGTATTCAAATATTTTTTGAGATACGAAATTCAAGATTTGAATATAGGATATCAGTATTCGACCCAACTCTGGTCACTTATAAAAAAGGATGAGGAGTACTCGAATTATCTGGTCTTTTGTTTGTCATTCATTGAATCATTTCTTATACAGCTTGTTACTATAAAAGGAGATAAAAGAAGACATATTATATGAATGTAAATAATTACATCTACCAATTTGTGAAATGTCTTGAAATTGAAATTATTGATTTATTCCAGTTTAATTAGCAGTAATAATATTTATGTCCAATACAATTATTAAAAATTACGGTAAATTTAGACTAAATATGATTAAATCATGTTTTATATAAATATCAAGCAATTGTGCCATTTTTAAATTAAAATCACTCTTAATAATCAATTAGCAATCTATAAGATGATAAATTACGAAAGATAGCAAGGCTCATCAGGCACATGATTGACGTTAAAAATAAATAAAGTTTTACGTTTTTATTTTTTTGTTCATGATTATAAATCGTATTTTTTATCTTTTCCAGGTAAGTTCAGGAAAACCTCATCTATTTGGTAAGATATATGTTAATTATACAGTATTATTTTTGAAGTGCTAATCCTTAAGATTGTGAATACTTAGTGATTCTAAAAAGAAAAGTTCAAAGAAACCCATATCCTGGATATCTTCACCTTAGAGGGAATTTAGTAAAAATTGATCTTTTTTCTCATATCTGTAATACCACTTTTAATATTTTAATTTGTGTTATACTATATCAGCTAAGTGAAAATGTTTACAAGAAATGCGTAAAAAAGAGACGGTATAATTCGTGTATAATACCAACAGGTAGATATTGGATAAATAATTGCGGCATGTAAACAAGTTGACCCACCGCACTGTGCGTCGATATGTGGACGAAAATGCCAAAATTATTAATAATAATAATAATATCTTAAATGTATAAACTGACCGAAACCTAAACTACAATTTCGGTCAGACACAATATATATTACTATATATATATATTAATATGCAATGGTTAGAAACAAGGATGTAAATATAAACCTTGGACCACTTCAAAGGTTTCATGTGCAATTTATCCGATGCTTAAAAATGAGAGGTCAAAAGTAGCTCGTATTTTTTTTTGAGTTTCCTCTTATTGTTTTTTTCTTTATTTAAAATTTATACCGTTTTATTTTTTATTTAACAATTAACAAAAACCACTTCGTCTTTATGTAGAGTTTTAATATTTATTTTACGTTTAATTCTCATATCTCCAGGGACAAAGGAGAACATACAAAAATAAAATTTTACTATTAACTACGTTAAAGCAGCGCGTATTTGTTCTTCGTCTAATGTCTACTTGCTAGTGTTCAACACATTGAATCTCATTTAAAGAAATCGAGCTGGTACAACGTGTATGTCCATTGGAAAACGTTGTCGCAAAAACTCCTTTTCTTCCTGTATTGTCGCCGTAGAAAAGCTAAAATAAAAACATGTTTTATGGGTTTAATAATGATAAATTTAAATATATGTCTTCACAATTTTTTAATTAATTGGACATATCGCATAAATCGAAAATTTTAAAAGGAAAATCATGTTTCTGTTTGTTTACAGACATTACTTCGCGTTATTCATGAAGAACGAATTAAATGTTAAATAATTTTATTAGCTTTATATGGGCTAATTTGACTTGTAAAATGGCCGCTCATTAGTCAGCTTATGTTGTAGCTCGGTAAAAATTTACAACACGCGTGGTTGTGATTGCAAGACAAAATAATATAGAATTATCGTAAAGCTATAAGGCAAATGTAAAGTAAAAGAAAAAGATGTTTCTTATCTTATATCTTAAAAAGGATTTTAAACATTTAACTTTATTTAAATAAGTCGAATTAGCACGTCATTATTTGAATTATACAATGTATTATACAGGTTTCCCCATAATGGGCAATCCATTTTAATATTTGAATTATTTGTTTTTAGTTTATCAAACAAACTTTTATATACCAAATTACAGCTAAATCTTTAAGATTTATGATAACTTATAAATATTTGGCCTATTTAATTCAAACCTTTAAAAATCACGTCTTCTAAATGACCTCCATCAACTTCAACACATTTTTCAATATTAGATAAGAAGTGGTTCATTAACGGCACCCGATTTTCTCGTGTAGGGATATTTAAAAGCCAAAGTGTTTGCAAATCGAATGATACAATCGAGGAACTCAAAGTCAAAATTGGTAAAGAAGTTGAAGGAATAAACGAAGGTTGGCTACGCCGTGTAAAAAACACTTTTACCTAATATTGAAAAATGTGTGAAAGTTGGTGGAGGTCATTAAGAAGACGTGATTTTAAAAAGTTTAAATTAAATTAGCCAAATATTTTATTAATGGGTTATCATAAATCCCAAAGAGTTGCTGTAATTAGTACAATAAAAAGTTTGTTCGGTAAACTAAAAAAAATTAATTCAAATATTATAATGGGTAGCCTATTATGGGGAACCCAGTACTAAGTCGAAAATTATTAAAATTATGAAAAAACTTTAAATTGGTTAATTGTGCAGTTTCTTCCGAGGAATATTGTGGTGTAATTAGTTGTTTTCTATGTTGGGCATTTTTTAAAATTACGCAAAGATGTAGGGTGTTCCATTAGAAAATACCCATCTTGGGTAATTTTTTAAAAACTGCCCGATATATAAAATAACTTGTAACACCATAACTTTTTTATATCTTTTATAGCAATGAAGTTACAAAAAGTTGCAAAAATGGCCAAAATCTAAAAATCACCCTGTAACTTCGAAATGGATTGCGATAGCTTTTAACTGTTTTTACTACATTTGTTGTTCTCCCAAAAAAAAAAGGTCTAGAGTCCTATATTAGATTTTTGGTATTTCTTACGGTTTTTGAAATACCCCGTAAAACATCAAAAATTAAACACCCTGTACAAGATACAGAAGGAAACTGAAAACACACACAACAAATATTTAATTGTACATACCTACCTATTTTATTGACAGTATTTGAAAACATACCACGTGACTCAAAAATAACAGTTTCATTATAAAGTAATTTTTTGATTTTAACTTTTTATTGAATTCTCACACCAAAAATGTATAATACACTAACCGTCAATTATTGTTGGTTTTTGAGATATTAAGAGACAACGGTATGTATTTAAAAAGTGAAGGAAGAAAATAATAATTTATCTAATTTTTTAAAATAATTCTGTCACTGTCAAAGTGACAAAAATATGATACCATTTAAATAATTACATATTATTGTAAGAACTACTGATGGGTAAGTCAGCAATTTATTTTATTCTAGATTCTTATTTACTTAGATATGTAACTACTCGTCTTAAAACCCATAAATACATCAATTCATTTGAAACACGCTATACATATATACATAATAAAATATTATTTCCGTCAAAATGACATTTAAAGCAGCTTTTAATGACATGTGTCAGTCTTAAAAGCCGCGTCCACACTAGTAAAAATTTACGTTGTGTGCGCCATGCGGCACAAATTTGTATGTGCGTTTAAAATTTTTGCAGGTGTGGACGAGTTCGCCGCATAGAAACACACGCAAAATTTTCGCGACATTCAACGCACGCGATCCGTCGGTTGTCGGTTTTTTCAACATCAAAGAGATTTGCGCCGCAATATTGTTTTAGTGTGGACGTATTTTAACAAAATAGTATGCAACGCATACGATCACACACGTTTTGAGCACGAACTCATGACACACAACGTAAAATTGAACGTGGGTAGAACGTGAAATTTGCGCCGCAAATATTTGCGCCGAATTCTAGATTCAACATACAACACATTTATTTACTAATGTGGACGCGGCTTAAGGATGTATTTTTACTGTATATTCAGAAAAAGTTGTACTTTTCTTTTTGTTTTTTTACCTGTAATGGGACAAATGGCCAAACGCGAGAATTTTTTCTTGCGCATTGAAGCTACTGTTTCTTTGAATGATTGGGCACACTAACCGTCAACAAACATTCTTTTAATAACTTTTCAATAGAAAGTATATTTTCTGCCTGAAAAGACACCTTGAGTTTTTTATTTTTAATAACTTTTATGAGAGGGAGTATCTTTGACCTTCAGTAGAGCCACGGGAACGCCAGTTTCGATTACTAAAGCATTTAATTTTCCACTTAACAAAAAGAACAAAAGTGCGAGAGAACTGCCGATATTCCATTAAGAAACGCGTTCGGCATAAATCTCGTTTTAATATATTAAATTCTCGTCGATGGGGTGGATCTATCGTATGGAGCGTCAAACATGGGCGGCACATCATGAAATAATACATTTACCAAGTTCCAATATTACTGTTTTTTGCTCTGTTTGCTTATAATTTTTTTACATTTAGAGCAGCAACAATACGCGTTCCTTATTGAGTTTAAAATTATTTTGGGCAAATCTATTTGCCAAATATTAGACTTTTAAAAGCAAGGCATTAAATTAAAAAAAAAATAATTTTTGGGCATCATGGTGTAACAACCTAAATCAAACAAATAATGGGATTGGGGGAGTTAGTACAGTGCGGCAGATTAATATACCGGAGAATACCTTGTACCTGGTTAAGTACCTTCACCAAATATGAGCCCCGTATGCAGAACCGATCGTTAAAAACAAAATATATCTATCAGATATTTTCGAGCTCGTTCGATTAAGATAGAGTTAGTTAATTACATGCTAAACAGTGTATATTTCACTAATCTGACAATTTGAGAGTAATGCAAGGAAAGCGGAGGGCTACAAACTTGTAAGAAAAACGTCAATTGAAAATTGTCGAGCTATTTTTTTATTAAAAAAATTTAAGGATAACGAAAAATCCGGTACAATCCGAAAGATTTCCACAAGCCGAATTAATAACAGTATTTTTTGACGCAATTAAAAACCGTCAATTTTTGGGTATTTAAGCCTAAATTGCAGATACAGGATACACAAACCCGACAATGTACATTTTCTTCAATACAGAATTTTTAAAGGAAAGATACGATACTTACGGCAATAACGGCAAGGAAAATATGACTAGACTAAGGAATGTAATAGTGCCCCAAAAGTGTTTAATAAGTTTTTGATGGTGGGGGAATTGCAATTGCAACGTTGCCAAGTTGCTTGATTTTAATATCTAATAGAAAATACATCCCACGACCTAGAAACTCTAATTCATGCCTCTAACCCATCATTTTTATAGGGAGTATACATTAAAAAAAAACAGACAAGAGCGAGTGGGAAGACCAACAAAATTTTTTTAAATTCGGAAAAAATGGAAATCTGATGAAGGCAAATCTGGCGAATTAGGTGCATGAAAAACCACCTTAAAGCCTAAGTGATAAAATTTTACCATGTCAATAATAATTAGGGATTTGTAGCAAAATGCAATGTCCCCAATTTTTTTCTAAATCCGTTATCTCCTATCCTTGTAAATATTTAGGTACACATTGTCAAGTAAGTTGGTTTATTTTGTAGGAGGAACAATACTTTTTGATAATGTTTGTTAAGTTGGTGAACCCACAATTATTATATGCCGGTTGAATCCTATATTTTTTAGGGGCGTACATAAAATAAATTTGTAAGTCGCGCCACTGATAAATCAGTCTATATCGATGAAGGACTTTCTCATACTCGGAGAGTCTACACCGTGAAACCTGTAATATATAGATCCATTTTTTTACTATTTATTTATGCTACAATGTATCGGGGCGATTTTTAATAAAAAAGACTTACTTTCCACCGGGCGCGCTCTGTAATTATAGAATAAAATTAAAACGGATCACAATGTGAAAAAACAAAGCGATCGTGGCTATACGATCGATGGTACAAGAAACACGGACCTAAACATAGTCTTAAGGTATATCGGAGTTAATAAGTTACCGCCCAACTCGGCCCAACTATTTCATATATGATTTACGGCGATTTTTGAGCAGGTGAGGGGTGAAGAAACAGTCGAGGGGTTAGATTTCACCTGTCGGAGAGTATCGGAATTAGGTTTTAAGTACTTCCGGTCAGGCAGATGTATCGCATGCGCCGCGGATTGGTATTAATTGAGATGCACATAACTTTACACGCGAGATTAAATTATTAAAGTAAAGTCGCTTAAATAATTTAATCTACTTCTAAATATTGTTGAGTTGGACGGGACCTACAGTTTATCATAGATGGGAAGTAATGTTCTCAGTTTATTAATTGTGTTTCTTATACTCATCTTTTTAGTACTGGGTGGTACAAAACAATAATTGACAGAAAATATTGTTAACTCGAAATTCCCGAAAATGGCCCGTTCTTAACAGAAGCAAGTAGTCAAACGCGGTTTTAAAAATTGGAGAATGAATTGAACATAAAATGACTTTCAGTATCAATCAGCCACCAAAAAAAAAAAAATGTGAAAGTGAGCCCAGATATCAATTTGACACATTAAGTCATTGATATGTCAAAACAGCAAACATTGCTCATTTCTGACCGTTTCAAATTTTGTGGCAACATGTCATAGTGCCTGGTTAGCAATAAAACCGACTTTATAATAATAACCCTTTTTAAACCTATTTAGGGGTTCCTTTTGACGAGTCTACCACAAATATTCATAATACCATGTATGGAAGCGCCGTTTTAACTCAACCAGTCAATTTTGACATGTTTTGGGTCTCGGACTAGGCAAACGCGTAATTTTTTGACGGATAGGTTTCTCACAATGTGTTACATTCGATTGTAAAACTGAAAGAATAACAGACACAAAACCCTAAGGCTTTCGGGTATCGAACTAGGCGGATTTCGTGACTGTAACCCTTGCCATTTTTGGCAAATTGTTTAAAAATATCATGTAAAACATGATGGTAAACTTGTCCTACAAAAAAGTGACAAGTTCGCCCAATCCGATTTTCGAAGCATGTAAAAATTGACAGGCTATGTTAAAGTAAAGCTTCCATATATGGCAGTATAAATATTCGTGGTAGACTCGTCAAAAGAAGCCTCCCTTAATAGGTTTTAAAAGGGTTATTATCATGAAGTAAATTCCAAGCATTTCAAAATTAAGTAAGGAAGTAGGGACTTTAGTTTGCCACTATTAGGAAATTCAGGTTAACCGCACCTACTTTTTGAACCCTTTTAAGGCAATATGACATTTGTTTGTCATATTTGTGTTATTTTGTTTTACGATTTATTGGAGGAATGCAATGAAAAATTTTAAAAAATCGTCGTCGGAACCTAAACTTGTGTTACCTGTTTCATGTCGGTGGAAACGGTTCCACCGACTAGGTAGAGCAAAACTTACATTAGGTTACCGTAAGTTATTTTCTACCTACTGTTAGGGAACCCCTAAAAAGTTCGTGAAAACAGGCATTAGTATCATGATGAATTTTGTTCTGTATTCTGCAATGAAGAAAAATGTATAATGCCAATGATGGCTAATATTTGTTCTAAAATTTATTGCTTTGTTTTTAAAAATTTTAGTTTCTAGCCAAAACAAAAATCAAAAATCGGACAATTTCTGTAAATATATTTTGCCATTTTAAATGTAGATATCCATTTTTATAAGTGTTGCAATATCGTGTTTTTTTATATGAATCGCGGATTGTCGACATTTTCTTTTTTCTTGTGAAGGGGCGCAATTTTCAATGGCTCTAGCTGCGAAGGGTGTATTTTAGGACATATGAATATATAGGAAAATAAACAAGTATTTTGACTTCAAAAATGCGTCCGTAAATAATTTTGTACTAAATTTTGAGAGACCCTGTACGTATTATCTGGTAAAACTGGCAAAACAATAAAAAAGTCATTTAGTGGTCACGTAGTAACTAAATAACTGATAAAAATGGATATCAGATCACTTAGTCGAAGCTTAAAAAGCCAACGCACAGCCGTAAAGAAAACCGTGTAGGACAACTCTCAACAACTGCCTGTCAATGATTGACACGTAAGGCATTGATTGACAAGCGGATTGATGCGATTGATCTCCATCAGTGTAGATCACGACGATACAATGGCAAACCTCTTTTGGTTTTCGAGATTTTTTGATTTTACGCGACTCGATTGTATTTCAGCTGAAAGCCTTAAACAATGGGGTACTTGCGGAATAAATTTTTGGCTTTCGCGGTATTCGACGATAATTTGGCATTGCATGGGAGTTTTTCGACTTACTGTGAAGTTACAGTGGTTGACGCAAAATTATTTTTGATAGTTCACTATTAGCAAATAAAATGAATCGTCTTGGTAACGTTGCAGTTGCAAAATAGCGGCCTCATCTAATTTTCTTAAACCCTTTTGGGGCACTATGATATATCTTAGTAATATTTTGCTTGCTGTTGTTGCAGTTATTATCGTATTTTTTAAATATTTTTTATGATTTATTGAATGAATGCAATTTAAAATAAAAGAATAGTTACTTGCTAGCAGCTTGTGTTTAATGTTTTAGTGGTTATCATCATTGATCCCGTTAAAAATTCTGCAATGATAGCAAATATAAAAAGTCGGTTTTAATGTGTCTGCAGTTTATGTTCAAATACCCAATAATTCACGTTTTGTGTCTTTATTTAAAATACTAAAAACTTTGGCTCTTAACCATTTTTTGTGTTATTTAGGCCGTCAGACAATAATCCCCAATATTTTTTCTTAAATTAAATGCTTTTTTCTAGCCGAGACACAAACCAAAAATCGGGTAAGTCCTGGAAGTTTTGAAGTATACGACGTGTATATATAAACATGTTTGAACTATATAGATTTTAAAATTGTTTTAATAAAATTAAAAATGCAAATTTAGTAAATTATTAAATGGTTATATTCGATAATAACCAATTTAAAAGTCATTAAACAAATAATATTCTTTTGGATTAGAGAAATATAAACAGCACCATCTCAGTAAAAGAAATTAAAATCAAAAGAGGAAATAAAAACTGGTCCAAATATGACTTGCATCGCGCGGCCCATTATGGGATAAGTCATTAGTTGTTTCGTTAACAAGTTAACAAGATGGCAGCATTATCGGGGCAATCTTCGATCTTCGTATTGATGATGGTATATCCACGCACCACAGTATCTCTTCGGGCCTCCGGAACATGTTCTTGTTTCTTTCGATGATTCCGTACAAAATTACAGTCATAGACCCATGTACCAGGCCTGTTGTTAACGTTTTTGTTATTTGTACATGCAACTTTTTATTACGGAAATAACAAGGCGATCGTGCCCGAGCAAAGAAGTGTTTGGTCGATGATGACGGAATTTTAGAGTATATCTTTTTATTCGATAAACCCTCTACAGGGTGTCACAAAATGTTGTTAAGGGCAGATTAAAATTATGAAAAAAGTTCATAAAAACCTGGGTTCGCAAATTCCTTGTTCTATTTTTTTTATATGTTAAATATCCTTTACCCAATTTTGTTTTAATTTGGCCATCTTATTTATGGCATTAAGGAGGTAATTTATCACTAACTAAATTACATTTAATAAGTCCAGTGGCGCCTCGATCAGCAACTAAAGGAATATTTCTAAAAATAAAACATGCGTCACTGATTGCGTAAATGTGTGTAATTTTTTTCTTTAGATTTAGCAAATAAAAATACAGCTTTTATGTTTCATTTGTTTAGTTTAAAAATAATCAAATTTACTTAATTGCATATTTTTAGACAAAAAGCATTTCGGGAATTTTTGGTTTTAAAAGGTAGGTTTTATAGTACAGTTTTTTATTGGCAATTATGTTACAACAATATTAAATACTTTTTTAAATAAGGATTCTACCCAGTCAAACAATTTTTAATAAAATAGGTGTTTTTGAAAAGTTTTTAAGTTTTTTTTTAATTTAACACTCTGTATCTGGGAAACAAAACATTTCCGAACCCGTGTTTTTTTCTTCATAGTTTTTGATTTTGAAATTTTTCTTAAATTTTTTAACAACATTCTGTATATTGAAATTCAAAAACTTACCTTGGAATTTCAAATTTTTTGTATCTAAAAAGCAGGTCATAAAAGCCACAACAAATATAATATAGAAGATGCTATTGGTTATTATTATTAGTTTTTTTTTTTGAAGTTTTAAAATAATACAGATAAAGGAGGCTTCTAAAATTTTAGTTTTTAGGAAGGGGCAACCAAAAAATATTTTCTTCCTATTCGCGTGCGAAAAAGTTCACTTTTCCGCACGCATTTTAGTTCTAAAGGTGACAAAAATTTTGAATCAAATATAAGTGAGTCACAATAAAAGAGTTTCATGCACTACTAAAATGAAAATTTTGCTTTGCCCAAACCAACTAAT
Source organism: Listronotus bonariensis (assembly GCA_014170235.1). NCBI lineage: Eukaryota > Metazoa > Arthropoda > Insecta > Coleoptera > Curculionidae > Listronotus > Listronotus bonariensis. The sequence goes on along the minus strand of JACEGR010002289.1, from coordinate 11,287 downwards.
GAGGTGGAAAAAACATATTCGGTCCACACCAGTATTTTCACAACAAAAAACTGCTTTAATCTCATTTCATTAACCTGCAAAATGCCACAATTTGTACTTTTACCATCAATAGTACAAGTAGGGTATTAAGTAGCATTGTGTTAAAATTAAAATACAAATGAAATTTTGTTTTTATGTTTTCCCAACGCTGGTAAAAAAAACGTTCCTAACACGTGCCAAAAGTGCCTTTTCTGCACCTAACTGCTTGCAGCACTAGTTAGGAAATACACCATTTCGCAAATTCTAAAATAAAATTTTCTTTACGAAAGTGCTCCTATTATATTGAGAGCAACAGCATCTAGTACATAATTTTAAAATCCTAGGTCAGTACGATCTTTATAAAATAAAGTATCATTTGTGGAGAACAAAGCACAACAAATCCAAAATTAGAACTGTTAGGTATAAAATAAAAGCAAAAACAATTAAATACTAAAGCGGGTGTATTATTATTTTAGCACCTCAAACGCTATATGTCTACAGGGTGTTATTTAATTATAGTGTAAAAATACAGGGTATGATTTCCTGTTTTAGAAAGAAAAGTTTATATGAACATATGCCCTAAACATCTTAACTTTTGAGATACAAAGTGTTAAAATTAAAAAAAAAAACAAAAAATTTCGAAAACACTTATTTTAGTAAAAACTGTTATACCTTATTTAAAAGGGTATTTATTATTTTTATTATTGTCAATTAAAAATTATAAAACCTCATTTTCAAGATCCCGCAATGCTTCTTTTATGGTCTAAAAATATGAAATTAGGAGAATTTTAATTTTTTCTCTTAAACTAAACAAGATATGAAAAAAATTAAAAGACATAAAAGCAGTATTTTTATTTGCTTAATCTAAAGAAAGCACAAACAATTTACACTCATTTACAAAGTCAGTGACGTACCGTTTATTTTTTGGAAATATTCCTTCAATTGCCTCTCGAGACGCCACTGGACCTATTAAATGTAATTAAGTTCGTGATAAATTACCCCCTTAATGTCACTAATTATATTGCCAAATTAAAACACAATTGGGTAAAGAATAGTTAGGAATTAAAAAAATATATATATTATTTTTTGAAATGTTTACACCTTGTATCTCAAAAGTTAAGAGGTTTAGGACATATCTTTATATGATTTTTTCTTCCTAAAATAAGCTAAGGAATCATACATTGTATTTTTAACCATCAATTAAATTACACCCGGTATAATATTTTTATTTAAAAGAGAATTTAGTTGCAGATAAGTATAACTAATATGATACAAAAAAATGTAGAGTATGTCTGATCTCCCAAACTTGGAACTTGTTGAAAATATTATATATTGTTATTACGGTATGCTAGGTAAACAAAGACTTCATTTATTTCAAGATGAAAATGCAGGTTGTTTTCTACACGCTATTCAATTTGATGCATTTTTCATTAATTTTTAAGGAGTAGGTGTATTCTTGATTTATTTGCCCGTGTAGCGTAACTTTTTGCTTTAAATAATGTGTTTTTATGCAGATATTATACATATTCATACTGTTTTACTACTTCAGACTAGTTAGGTCTATTTGATATTTAACACTAATGTCCACGTTCCATCCAGTTTACGTTTCTTTTTATGACTAAAACTCACGCAGTGTAGAAAGGGATGAAGATTTTTCAAGAAAAAAAAAAGAAAATAATGTTGAAAGATAGGTTTGGCCAAAGACAATTGTAGTTTCACTGTAGACTCCCAGAGCAATGTTAAATTTTAGTCTTCAGTCTGGACGCTGGCTTGGCTGAATTTATGAAGCGGCAAATTATACGTACTGTTTACGTGGTATTACTCAATGAACACCCGCTTCATAAATTCCACGAAGCAAGCGTTCAAGCTAATGACCAAAAATTTAGTAATGTCCTGGGTGTCTATAGTGAAACTACAATTGTTTTTGGTTTGGCTCAAAATAGCTATATTGCTGTCAAAAAAAAAAAAGAATTTGTCACATTTATGTCTGTGGCAAACTTATTAGCTCGCTAAGGATCTCTTCCAAATAAAGTCAACAGCTTTGGTATGTTCTTATCTGATGCAAATACCATTGGAAGTTAAATTAAAGAACTAAAAGTAATTGCCAAAGTTTTAATTGATATAAGAAAAACTTATTCTTCTTTCATTTTTTATGTACGTTTTCAAAAGCAATTTTAGATATATAATTGTCTAACATAATATCCGAATATAAAGCGACCTACACCCATCTGTTAAGCGGATAAAAAATATTTTTAATAATAAATAAAGTATTTAAACAAAGGTGTTATCACAGGTTTGCCTAAAAAATATGGTCAAGGTTATATTTAAATAAAATAAATAACCCCAAAATTTTTTACACATTCTGTGTAATGGCAATCCCAGTTTTTTTTTTAAATACATTCTAAGGCTAGTTAATAAATTATGTATGTTTAGATAATACAGAATATACGGAAAAATTGTAAAATATTTTCAAAATTTTATATGGCTTTAATTTATAAAATTGAGAAAAAACTTGTGATATATTAGTACTATCATGTAACGCAAAAAATGCCATTTTACGGGGTGTGTCATGTGTGTTTTGTTTAAATACTATATTTAATATAAAATGGTTTTTATCCTGTAAACAGATGGGTTGCTTTCTATTCGGATCTTAGACTATTAAATTAAAGCTTTTAAACGGAAAACAAAAGTTTAAATTGAATAAAGAAAATATATTTTTGTTTTTATTTTGTTGTACGTTTTCGGATGCAGTTTCAGATTTAATTAGATGTCTTAAAACAACTTACTTTGACGTTGCGGGTCAAGGAGAGACAAGGTTACTTGTGATCTACAAAGTTTTCTAGATAGATTTTCAGTAATTTAATGTTAATAACTTCATAATAAAAATAGGAAATAAGCGATATGGAACCCAGGAGATGATGAAAAACTTCTTATCAAAAAGAAATAAGAAGATATGAAAAAAAAGTAAAAACAGTTAGGATAGACTGATAAATTTTTACAGTTATTTTAAACATTACTTTTACCATTTTTTACTCCAAGCTCAATAGAAGTGGAATGAAAATTGGCCCTTTAAGAAACAAGTTCTTAGCGTTGCTCATAAACACCATACATAAATTCTTAGGATATGCAAGGATGAGATTCCATAATCTGAATGTCGAGCTATAAAGAGGATGATGGGTGATTTGAAAAACATATATTTTTAAAGAATTCATTTAAAACGTTAAAAATTTCTTACTACAACGTGCTTTACACTTTTTAAAAAATAAAAAAAATGCATCTTTTTACAGCATGTCTGTGTTTTAAGTGTCCCTAGAACTATTATTATAATTTTTTAGGGCTTTTTGACAAATTTGTAGGTCACCAGAGTACCAAAGAGTTAAGTAATAAAAATAATAGAGCTTTAATTATTTCTCGGGCGTTTTAAAATTGATAACTTTACACCTATAGAAAGCATAAAATAGGGAATGGAATACCTACTTTCTTTTTGGATGATAGCTATAGAAATATTTTTAATATTGTTTTTGATATTATTTGAAAATTAAAAAAATGCATTTTATGCTTTAAGTCTAAGATCCGAATTGAAAGGATTCTTTTCCTATCTGTTTGCGAATAAAAACTATTTTATAGCAAATGTAATATTTAAAGAAAGGTATCACGATTAGGTTGCCTAAAAAAATGGTCAACATTAAATATAGCCTTGACCATTATTTTTTAGAAATCCCTATGGCAACAACTTTGTTTAAATACTAAATTTAACATAAAAAAGTTTATTCGGTAATCAGATGGTCAAAAGTCGTTTCCAATTCGGATCTCGTGTTACTGTTATTAACTACTAACCACACTTACTTTTATAATCTTTAATTTAAAATGGCCTCAAAAATAACACAACGTTAAAAAATATTGATGAAAGTTTCTCATGGAGATCATTTCAAGTATATTGAAAATTATTTCAAAGCAACAAAATGTATCTCTTTTATGTAATGATGAAATAAATTGAGAGCACTGTGCAATAATTAATTACATTTTTAAATTCCTTTATTGTAAAGTGTTTTTTAATTTATAAAGTCAAGTAACGATAAAAAACGTAAGTCGCAAATATGGCATAATTAATTTGCCACAATAGTGCAATAATTTACTTAAAATTCGTAACTCGTGACATTCTTTACCATGGGCTAATTAAAACTGTCCTTTGCATACAAGCTAAGGGGAAATAAGACATTTGCAATTCATTATGGTAATGGGTTTAACGTCTTTGTTGTTTTAAGGACCTTTTCAAACCTAACCAGAACAGTATTATTCTTTTTATGCGACTTTATTTTAAATAAAACTTTTAAATTTATTTTAGATCGAAGCGATCACATTCCAAAAATACAACAAAACAAAAGTTTGGTTGTTGTTGATCAAAAACTGAAATTTAAAAAAAATGATTTTCCGATTAAAAAACACTACTTGGTTCTCTAACTACAACTACAACTAATTTTGGTAAAAGATTCAATAACATCGGACTGGGATACTGGAAATTTTAAACTTAATTAAATTGCTTAGTTTTTGGTTCTTCAATTAGGTCTATTAACCTATTTGGTAGAGACTCCGATGTTTTCTGGTGCTAAACAGTATCGAAACTTCCTAATAAATCTATTTTTTGTTATAGTTTTTGAGCTAAATAAAAACACATTTTTATAAGTCTTGTATAGGTTTTTAGAAAATTTTTAAACAAATAGTATACCAAAAATAAAAGGTTCCCACTTTACAAAAACATTCTTTTTCCTATTTCTAATTTTTGCTTACACACATTTGGGGGCCTCCATAGCCCGGGGGCCCGTATCATTGATACGGCCGATACGGCGGGAGCTACGCCTCTGTTCGGAGTGTTTTTGCAGCAATTAAACGTACAGGGTTTTATTTATATTTTGCCACCCACTTTTAACTATAACCAAGAAGGATAGAAAAAACATCCTTTATAAAAGTTTCATACTTTTTGATCTATTATCTTTAGAGCATAAAAAATTAACAAATGAACATTTTAAACGCTAGAAAAATGAAGAGGTATTTTTTTTAATGGGACACCTTGTATGTTATGTTACCATTAAAAAAGTATTTTTAAAGCTTTACAAAAATACCACATTTGATATATATGTATTTTTAATAGTTTCGGAAATATGGTCATCTGGATACAATTTCCATTACACCTACAGTCTTAGCTTAGTGCCGATGGCCTAGGTAGGCATAATGGAAATTATATCTACTATTTTTCATTTTATTAAAGATAGATATATTAAATGTTGTATTTTTGTAATTTACCCCTCAATTTTTCTTGACTTTTTCATCTTTGTTTCCTCCTGAAGATGAAAATGTATGAAACTTTGAGGACGTTTTTCTATTTTCTTAGTTATAGTTAAAAGTGAGTGGAAAAATATAAATGAAAACCATGTACATTTAATTATCTTTATTTTATGAAAAAGTCAGATGCTCCAATACGTTTTAGACCATGACAATATCGGAGTCTCTATTAAGTAGAGCTGGCAAATTGCCTTGTAGCAGCGCCAATAACTAGACAGTTCAAGTTCAAAAGTGAAGTGAACATCTCTAACTATCATTTTCATTGTCGTGTAAAATTTATTTAGGTGATAAAAAAATCAAATCCTGAACTGTTCTTCATTGTAATGTATTTTCGGCATTCCACCTCGTTTCCAGGGTGGCGTTCGTCTTCTTTTAAAGGTGCAGGCGACCACGGTGGTTCTCGACAGCCACGGCGAAAATATTCAGGTTTTTGTCTGGGACTGAATTATTCTTGTCGAGTGTGTTTGGTCGAATGTAAACCTTTTCGAGCTCGCGGGTTAGTTAAAATATGCTGTCAGGTTGCCGGGGTACCGCATATTTACTAACTCGCTGGCACTTTTAACATTTTTCCTTTTTTTAAAGATCCAACAAAAAGTAACATTTTTTTAGATTTCTTGCTGATTTAGTATATAAAGAGTAAGGGAGAAGAAGGATGAATGTCAATAAGTAATGAATTCTATCTTCTTATTGTGTACTTTTGGGGTCACATTAAAGTGTTTCTCAGAATAGGTTTTACAAGAGGACAAAGGGACCAAAAATTTTTGAATTTTAAATCCGCATTTTTGGAAAACGGGTCGCATTATCTAAAACTAAGAAATACAAAATTTTACTCCAATTGGTTATGTACAGGGCAAGTTATAACTAAAAATATTAGAAATGCCCAAAAGTAAAGTACTTTTTTTTAAAATATAACAAAATTGTATGAGTAAATGTTGCAGAAAATTAAATTTTATGTTAAGATTTGAAGTTAAAGGGTTAAAGCAAAAAAGTTTTTGTAGTTTTTTAACATCACTCACTAAAACTTAATTACTGAGTGAAAAGAAGCAAACTTTAAAGAAAATTAAAATAATTTAAAGGTTTTTGTAAAATATTAATGTATAACGTGTGAAAAAAAATCACAAAAACATTTTTTTTAAATGCTTTAATATTTAATTTTAATATAAAATTTAGTTCTTTATAAAATTTATTTATTAAATTGTGGTTCTTTTTTTTTTGTTAATAAAGTTATTTTATTCTTGCTCATTGATGAAAATTTTAGTTATATTTCGTCCCGTATATTACCAATTTAGGTTAAATTTTCTATTTTTAGTTTTAAAACATGCGATCAGTTTTCCCAAAATGCCGACCTAAAACTTAAGAATGTTTGGTCCATGTGTCTCCTTGTTAGGCTGCGTCCAGACTTGCAACAATTTCACCAAACATCCGTCCAAACAAACCAACCTATTTGCGCGCTCCTTTAATGCAAAAAACCACATAGGTCTGAATTACCGTGGAATCATTTCCCAAGCCCTTGGAACGACCTGAATTTGTCCACGTCCACGTCCGCGCTATGTGGCGCGCTATTCGGCGCGGCGAATTGTTGCAGTTCTGGACGCCCATAACACCTTATCCTGGAACACACTGTATCATGGGCGTCGCCAATTCTCAAATTATTTTATCTAAAAACTGAGACATTGGACCCACACCAAATTTAGACCAGATGCTATTGATTTTAAAGGCAAATAATTTTTTTTAAATTTGCGAAAAAAGTAGATTTTTATGTTTCCCCTCCTAGAAAAATCCAAGTTTCAGAATAGAATCCCCTATTTGTATTTTTTTCGTAAATTTGATAAAATTTTATCGAAAAATCCCAAATTTCGCAAAATTATTTGAATATTTTAAGAAATTATTGCCACTTAAAATATATTCAGTCTAAATTTTTTTATGCAAGATTTTCAGATGCCCCATATTTTTATTAGAAAAACTAAGATAATTTGTCAATAAAATTTGTTTAAACCCACGGAAAAAATACAATAAAGGATTCGCTTTGAAATTTAGATTTTTAAGGGGGAGGGGCAACCAAAAAATTAACTTTTTTAACCAAAATTTTTCTTTCAGCATAAATGGCATCTAATATAAATTTGGTATGGGTCCTATGTCTCAGTTTTTAGATAAATTAAATTTAAAAACCTAGCGACGTCCATGCACTGCATTATTAAAAATTTAAAAAGCTGATTATAGTTGGTAGTTATTAAAAGGCACAAAATGCATATTTTTCAGTTTTATATTAGCTTTTTGTGATCAAACATATCAGAACGAAAATACCAAAAGAATGGTAAATATGTTTCTATAGCTGTCATAAAAAATGAAAATCTTATAAACCGTTTACATGATATTTATGGTGTATTTTTATTTACTGATTTGTTCCACCGCTAAAAATAAACTTTCAGCGTTTTTACTTTGATGCTTGGACATTCTTCAAGTTATTGTACCAGGTAATTTTTCAGCGTTTTCACTTGTGTGCGTAGATAAAAGCTATATTTTAAATTAATTACCCTTTTTTTCGGCAAAAACATGATATTCATCATTCTTTTTCCTGAATCTAAGTAATAAAAGTAATTATGGAAAAGCACTTATTACTATTTCTACAAAAACACAACGATTAACGCAATAGAGCCATCTTTTGTCGAACAACAGAACTTATTGAACAGTTAGCTAAGAAAGCGATAAAAATTGTCAATAATAAATTAAGTACGTCAAATACAGTGTAAGCCAATTAAACTTGCACACTTTTTAACTAATAATAACTTTTTATCTGTTGCGCCCATCTTTTTCATTTTTAGGGGTCAATAGGTAGATATGTTTTCTCTAGGTTTGCTAATTTTGGTCAAATAGATTTAAACAGGACTGGATTTACGGAACTTTTTCTAAAATAATGCATTAAACTTAGTTGCAGAAAAAATTAAGTTTATCTACAATTAGGCTAATACGTTTATTTTTTAATAATTTACTGTTAAGTGTGGTCAGCATCCAATCATGGTAACCTAACATTTTTGATTTTCAAAGAACACTTAAAAAAGTTATTTTTTAAAATCGAAAGAAATGCATGCTTTATGTGGAGCATTATTTATCAAAAGTAATTTTAATTCCTAAATCCTCAAATTTGTTGACAGATTTGCTTTTACTGAATCATTTCCCATGGTTTGTCTATAAGACAAACGTATTAGCCTATTTGTAGCTAAATCAAATTTCTTCTGCAACGAGGTTAAATACAGTATTTTGGAAAAAGTCCCGTAAGTCCAGTCCTGTATAAGTCTATTTGACTAAAATTGGCAAACCTAGAGAAAACATATCTACCTATTAGCACTTTTAAAATAAAAAAGTACGTGCAGCACATAAAAAGTTACCTATTTAAGTTATAATTAGTTAAAAATGTGCAAGTTTAATTTGGCCCATCCTGTATGTGCCCAATCATACAATTTAAAAAGCATTTATAAAACTTTGACAAGTTACAGTCAAATAATTCTGTACATGAATGTTATCGCCGTGTTCCCATCCATATTTCGGAAAACAATTCCAACAAAGATGCTTAAAATTTTCGATAGATTAAAAATAAAATCTTTGATCATCATCAGATTCTTTTATCTGCGAAATTGATGGTATCTCCCACGATATTATCGGGGTGTATCCATACAAAGATTGTCACAGATATCTCAAGAGATGCTAGAAAAGTGATTTACTCGCGGTCCAATGATTTGCCCACTAAGAATCTGCCGATTTGAATGGATTAAGCACTTGCCGCATTTCATAAACAATGGTCGCAACGCACCGTGCAAAGGCATAAAAAGCAAAAAGCCTTCCAATTGTGTCAAAAAGCTTTTACAGCGACAAAGAGCGTTTTTTTTCAGAAATGTCAGCCGAACAAACGTGTGGCCGATCACCAGAATCATTCTAACTAAGTGGTTTATTGTCATCCTTGATGGGATCGAGTGTATTTTTCTACCTGATCTCTCTTCAGAGGCGTAACAATTAATAAAACAATAACTTAATATATCGTATATAGAAATGCTATATTTTGCAATTTTTAGTCCATGTTACACCACATTTGATAATGCCAAAACTAAATGTATACAGGGAGTTTCCTAATTAGTCTAGAAAAATAAGGGCTTATTTCTGAGATGATTCTAAGACATTTTCATAAACATAGGTTCGGTTATGCATTATTTCCAAGATACAGATTGTTAAACTTTTATAAAAACTTCGATTTTTTTATTAATATCTTAAATATTCCATATCTAATATTGATAAAATTTGGCAGTATTATTAATAATAGTAAGAAGCTTATTTAGCCCTTACTAAATTAAATTTATTAAGTCCAGTGGCACATTCAGTTGCACAGGAACAATTATTTCTGACAAAAATAATGTACGCCATTTGTGCAATTTTTGTTTTCTTCTTTTCCGGGACCATAAAAGAAACATTAGAAGTTTTTTTTAAATTAGGTCCTATATATTTTTTGATTGAACAAATTTTCCTAAAATAAGTGTTTTTAAAATTTTATTGTTTTTTAAAAAGTTTAACGCCCTATGTGTGTATTGTATTTTAGGAATAAAAAATTTGCGGACCTTTGTTTATATGAACTTTTTTTGTAAAATAAGCTTATTAATAAGCCCTTATTTTTTATTGCAATTAGAAAACACCCTGTATACAGTAAGGTTCATTATGTGCAAACAAATGAGAAACTTCTTTCTTTGTAATTTGTCAGAAAGTCGTATGCTTCATAATAATTGATACACGGTTCCTATCTATTGGGTGTTAGTTTTATTAAGAGGAATAGTCACCCCAGTAAAACGTTTTTCCTAAGTAGCTTGGCTATTTTAAAAGATTTTTAAATTCGGTCTTCACTGAGCGTTTTGGAATATTATTGTGTAGGCCGCTCTGGAAGCACTTTTTCATTTTTTGATTTTTGTTTTTTATTTTTTCCAAAAGGAAAAAAATAGAAAAAGTGACTCCAGAGCGGCCTAGACATAATAATTTTATTAAGAATGGCGAAAGAATGAAATTTCCATTTTCACTAGGAAACTTTTATAATCAGAAAAATAAAAATGCAAAAAATTTGGAAATAAATCAGTAGGCTCATCTTAAATTTGTACATGTGTCAACAATGTTTCAACCCCACTACGCATAACTTCGCGAGACGGCAAGTGCAGCCTGCACAGCGTCGCGCTCGGCCCGCTTAGTGACCACTAGTGTTGTAAATATTCGGATGATTTTGATATTCGGAATGTATGGTTTCGGAATAGTTTGATATTCGGAATGTACTATTACGTATTACTATTCCGTATTATTTCCACGCATTGAAGGGTGCGGCAACATTGCGCTTGATGGAAATCATTCGTATCCGAATTAGATTATTCCGAGTATTTCCGACTACGGAAACAGTCTTGTTTATGCGACGCAACGTTCGGCTTTTGTTGTCTGTTGGTTCTCAGGTTAGCGTACTGTGAACTGTGCGAGTTCTTAAAAACTACCTAACTAACTATATCATCAAAAGGCAAACAAGTAGAAAAAGAACCACGACGGACACTATATAAATCAAACGAAATACAAAAAATATAACTTAATATTCGATAAAAAGAATAATAGAATACAAAACATCAAACATTCAAACATCACGCACCGCCACTGGCAAACAAACGATTCAAATCAAAGGAATATCCCCGCCCCGACCTGATTCCATTTAATAAATAAATAGTAGATATACCGTATTCCGTATTTTCATCCGTTAGCGACGTTCGCCTTCGTATTTCTATGACGGGTTACGAATATCAGGCGACATTACGGGTTGCATATATACGTAACATTTAACGGATTTAACTAATACGTAATATTTTGATATTCGGATTAATTCGTAATAGTTTACTATTCGGAATAGACGGAATAATTAATA